>CM076583.1:908296817-908515923 GCA_034641835.2 Pinus albicaulis | reverse complement strand
TTAACCTTCAGGAATAGCATAATTCCTTCTGTAAGCTCCTATGCCACATCTGTGCACTTAACTGAAGTGCTCCAAGAGAATAAGATAATGTGTATAGTCCAAATATTATTAAGAGCTAATAATATTCGACATATCTATTTTTAGACTGGCAATCTAAAAATAGATTCCGCCCAATATGTCTAAAAATAGAAGTCCATCTATTTTTCCAACTTGACCAACCATCCACAAATAGCATCCTGCAACTCATAGAATATGATCAAGATGTCTAAAAATAGACTGTGAGCCAAAAATAGCCTGCGAGCCCACTTAGTGAAGGCAACTTCTTTCCACTAAGCTCATCATCTTGTTGCAATCTCAACAAAATCTAGTGGAAATTGTTGTTTGTGAGTTGTATTTCATTGTTTTATATTTTTTGCATAATTATATTTTGCATGTATATGAAATAAATACTAATTAAAAAATCCAAAAATATAAGGAGAAATAAACCCTCATAGTATAGATTTCAAAATTTTATAATTTATTCTAGATGCATTGTGACAAACTGTTTAGTGGAATGATAAAAAATTCACTAATCATATTGGTATCATAACAGGTTTCCTTAGGTATATTGTGGGCAATTGCTAACAAATTTCATAAAACCCTAGCCATTGCTAACAAATTTCTGAATAACCCTCAAGATCCCACAAAGGAGAGGTTTGCATGGTTGGGAGCACAAGTCACAAAGATAAACCATATTGTGAACCTCCTCATGGTGGTGCAAACCAATAAGTTCAAGCTATTTATAGAAGATGGAGGTTTTAATGAGGAGGTCAAATCAAAGGGGAAATTGAATGATTAGGAAGGACTATAAAGGAAGTCTCAGAAAGAACCTAAAAAGGATCAACGTAGTTCGAGTGACATGAACCATTCATAGTCTTTATTCAAATGGAAGTGAAGGTAGACATCAAACCATATCAAAGTGAGATTTACACTATGGATTTAAATATTTGGTTGTAGTAATTAGAAGTTTATTTTAGTGTTCATCATATAAAATAAGAATGGAAGATTTCATTTTCTCTGTTTAAATTAGAGGGTCATGCCCTAACCTTGTGGGAAAGCCATAAAAATACCTTAAGGTTGGAGGGAGATCCTCCAATGATTATGTGGGGGGATTTCAAAACCCTCATATTCAAAATTTTACCCTATTTGATATTTAAAGGATTAGTGGATCTAGTGGCATCACATCAGGCAGAAGCAAGGGTAAAGTGTAAATGAGTACAAAACATAATTTAGAAAGATGACAATAATATTGGGTATCTCCCCAAAGAACACAAATGTAATTAAGTATATAGGGGGTATACATGACTATATGTGGAAGTAAATGATGCTTTTCAAGTGCAGATTAATGGAAAATGCTTGTGTACATACACAATATTTGGAGAACATATGTTAGAAAAAAAGGAAGTAAAGTGGGTCTAAGCAGAAAGATCATGGAGGAAAAAAAGAAAGCCTTGAGTATGTTGGTAGTTTGTTGTTGTCATTGATGTCAAGTCTAGTCATTGATTTGTGTATTCATGAGCTATACAACAATTATGAAGACCAATACTAGTTACATTTTCAACCGTGGGCACTAATCCTAAGAATCATAACTAAGTAGTTGGATGTTAGAAAATAACTATAACACTCAAGTGATCGTGATACTTCTAACCATAACTCACTTAATCATTAATAATTCTAAGAATAATTGAATCAAATAGAACATGGAATAAGGGGTATTTTCCATTTAAAACTGACCAAAATTTTAGTAATAATTATGTTGAAAGTCAAAATTCTACTCTATATTAAGAACCTTGCCCATAAGACTTTGTCTTTGGGATTTTTGTCAATTTTAAGATTATCTAATATGTTGGAGTTTCCAAAAAATAAACATAACAAAAAAGGAAATCTTAACTTACCAAAAATACAACCTTAATTATAAATAAGGTGATTTGAGTGCCCCATATACAACTTTGTCAATGAATATTATTTTTTATTTTGGGTTGCTTATTATGGCAAATAATCACAACATCCTTCATATATTGTAGTATGGTTCTTAAAGAGTCATGTGGTCTCTTTTACTTCTTATATCATTTTCTACGTCCCTTTTATGGTGTATTGTGGTTCTTAAAGAGAACATTTTTAATGGTTTAAATATCCATGATTACATCTATTTTATGATATTTTCATTATTTTTAACAGTTTTAATGGTTTAAATATATGTCTTGTGAATCCAACACATAAATGTATTAATTGTTGATGCATTTTGAACCAACTAATGTGGTTCATGATCACGATGATTAGATGAAGGGAATTTGATCCAACAAAGGTATAAAAAGAAGATTCTTTAAAGAACTAAAGGACTGGATCAAAAGTAGAAAAACTAACCATTAAAAAAAAAATTTTATTATATATACAAAATCCAAATTCAATAATAAATGTAAATATGAATAGTTATAATAAATGAATAATACACACACACACACACACACATTTATTTATTTAAAGTTTCTCATTGGTGAGGCTACATCATGGTCATGTCCAAGGATAACACTTGAATAAGGTAGGGAATTGAACTAGTGACTTAATATCTGGGAGTTCCTTAACAGTGCACCTGATCACCATCTATCTAAGAACCCGTGGACCAGACTAAATGTATAATACATGAAAAAGTAAATATTATATTTATTTAATTTTTAATGTGTTATATATTTAATCCTACTTCTATTTGACCCTATTAACTTTAATTAAATAATTATATAAATTTACAATATTTATTTATTTATATATATTAATATTTAATTATTACTTATATTATTTAACCGATATTAGTATTTTTTAATATTGAATTATTATTCTTTTATTCCTTTATTTTTATTTTTAAATAGAAAGACTATCATTTATATTAAAATGGCTAGTTTTATGATCAAAACTATTTACATGCATTTGTTACTTCAATTATTTCAACATTTCAGTACAACCACAACAAAATTTTCATGCATCTACGAGATTTTTGCACTATGATTTTTCATTAATATCACCCATAAACTTTACAAAACTGACCCAAAAATAATTCAAATTTACAATATATAATTCATATTTAATTAAAAAACCCTAGAGGGGCATGCCTCTTTTGTTTCCCATTACTATCTTCCTGCCACGAGGTTGTCCTTCACCAAGTGACGCTTCTTCAACGCTAGCCTTCTACAAGCTCCTTGTTGGGTCAAGAAGAAGTTTTTCAAGTCATCATCCTTTCTGTTCCATGTGACTTTACGAGATGTATCATATGCATACTATAATATTTTTTTTTTTGGGTACTATTTACTTCTCTTAATTGCCATGTATATTAGTTTTTAGCACAATCAGAAATACATTGAAGAAATAAGTTCTTTATACATGTAATATGATTATATTTTTCAGGTACTCATTACCATAGCCTATACTATGGTTAGAAATATTGTTGACATGAATACTACATAACAATTTCGACTTACAAATAAACACAATAATCTTTCTACCCGTATGTAGCAATCAAACTTATGGTTATAATTATTAATCTACTGCACCTGTATGGCAATCAACTTAGGATATCGAAGGAATTATTGTTTACTTGGGATTCTAAAATGATTAATTATAGATTTCATATGACTGGCTCATCATTTAATGAATGGTACAAGGCTATTACTCCACCTCACCATCACACTTGATTTATCGCGGTCCTTGGGATCTTTGTCGACATTTGTGCTATTACACACCTTTGGATCCTCCATCCATCTACGTCTGAGAGTTGATCTTGAAGGGTGAGGGTATAGAACTACCCCTAAAACCCTAACAGCTTGTCATTTATGAGAACATTGCGAGAGCAACACTAGCTCTGCAACTCTGTGCGTTCAATTTCTCTTCCTCTGTCCTCTGATTCGGCCGGTAATAGGTGAGGCTAAACTCGTAAACCTATACATTTCTCTGTTGCAGAGCTTACTTCAATGGCTAATTCCACATCTTTTCATTTCATTCACAGTCATAGGGTTAGATCGTTATGTAGCTACGGAATGATGAATACTTCGTTAATGCCTCTCTATACCTGACAAAATCTTGGCAAGTTTTGGGTTCGATTTCCACTACTCACCATGGGCGTTTAAATATTTTCATCATGAGGGTTCGACTATTCTCCTCTGGCGTGGTCAAGAAAAGTGAGTTTTTAAAATAACGAGTTCTCTGTCTGATTAATTTATCATTGAGTATTTTCCTGCCATGGATTTTCTTCTCTCGCTGAGTAAGGGTTCTTCCTTTCTAGATCAGGTTTACTGCATCAACTATGGCTGTATACCTGAGGTAATTTTTCTTGTTCGACGCTAGTTTGAAAATGTTATATTTATCTTATTTCCGACTATCGAAACTCCAAGCTCTAACTCAGGCTTTTTCTTTGTAGGTATTCACCTAACATGTAATTCATCATTATGGTTTGGGTACAATTCGACCTTCCTTCACAGCTAATGATTACTCAACCTTCCCTCTTCCAAGTACCTCTGGTTTATTTTGAGGGTTTTTTGACAACTAAGAACGCTCCAGTTTTGGTTAAAACCCAATTTTGTGTGCGAGGATTTAAGTTATAATTTTTTTGTTAAATATTATCCTGAAGCCGCTAGGGCTCTTTCACAGTGATTAAAAAATTCCTCCAACCTCTAGTTGGCTTAATGTATGAGTTTCCTCAACATTTATATCCTCCATGAAATTAGAAATTAACTTATTCGTTGGTATCTAAATGTTCGAATCTTGGGGATTCTTGACTCTTCTATTTTGTTAAGTTATGATACATTAATGATTTGGACTCTTCATTTACTTATCTCAAAGCTAGACATGGTTCGAATAGAAAATGATTTATATCTTTACATTGATATCTATATTGGTTTTTAGGTCTGGTATCCATGTAGTTAATTTCTCTGTGTTTATCTGGTTCTTGTAGAAAAATAGGTTTTTCTATTATTAAGAATTATTCAATCAGACAGTGCACTTGCACGTTGGCCGGTTTCCATGTCATTGTAGTATTTCTATATACATTTATCTTAAATAGCATTGCAAATATAGATATTTTTCTTTTATGTAGTTTTTTTTCCTATGTTCTACTTGTTTCCCTTAAAAGGGTCTAGTATTTACATTACATACAGTTAGTTATTTTCTTTAGAATCATAATCATGTTCTCTTATTGATTGTTAGGTCCCTATAATACTAGTGTATCCCCTTATTTTTATTGTTAGTATAACCCCCTTATTGTTATTTTTGTGCCCATGTAGTCCCCATATTGTTAGTATTGTGCCCCATAGAAGCCCACTATTGTTATTGTTGTGCCCTTACTTTATTATTATTATGTCGGCTAGGATTATATTGAGACCCATTGGAATCCTATATACAGAAAGGATGTTTTTTCATTTGTATCATCCAAGAATTTTTCTTTCATGTAATGTAAAGGAGGTTTCCTCCTTGAAGTAGCTTATTTCTAAGGCTTTGATCTCTCTTTTCTTCTATTTTTGGAGCCGGTTTCATAACATTTGGTATCAGATATTTGGATTCTATGGTTTCGCTATTTCAAATAGGTCATCGTGGAATTTTTGCTATAAATTTTTGTCTACAAAGTTTCATAAGCTAAAAAAAACCCATTTGAGCAAAAATCCTGAGCAACTTTGTGTAAAAATATTAGAGATTGTTTCACAATAATTTTGGATATATCATCTATGGAAGTTAGGGTTTTTGGAGGCTCCCGTATTTCAACTCAAAGAGGTGAACTTGGGAAAATCATTATAAATCTCTCTCTTAGCATCATATTGGAATTCTATAAAAGTGGTCAAAAATGAATGGACTGTAGTTTCCTATGTATCCATTTTAGAAATGAATGAGGAAACAGTGACACATGGAACGACGTACAAGTTCGCTCTACTGAAGTAGTCCATAATTAGGTCATTGTAGAAGATTGGGCATAAATTTGTCTTGAGGAATCCAAATCAGGTCCGACTGATTGCATTGGAAAGAGGAGTCAGAGGGCTAATACCAGATAGAAATTGAGATCATGAATATCTGAAATAAAAAAGATAAATCATGTTTAATATTGACCTCCTAAAAAGCAAGAAAAATGTGGGTATTTGTTTTCTAAAATTGCATAACATTTGTCTGAAAAAATAGTTTTAAGTGATTCCAAGGGCATATTAAAGCATATATATCAGTATTGAGTTATATAATGCCTCCAAAAAATAATTCCACACCCATTATGCCTTCAAAAATATCTACTATGACACGTGAAGAGGAAAAATTGCAGTATGATATATCAAAATTACAGTACCAAGTGCAACAAATTTCGATCTTACAAAGAGAAATCAAAGATGACATAGATGGTTTAAAAGCAAAAATGGAGGCTAATTTGGACGGCTTAAAGGATAAAATGAAAGCTAATATGGATGATACAGTAGTGAAATATCACATCGAGCATCAACAACATGTTCGCCAACTCTCAAAGGATAGCCTAAATTTGGTGCAGAATCGAATGAAACAACAAGAAGAGCAACATCGCAACAAATGAAGTTCTGAAGAAGTCACATAAACAAGAACTAGAAAACTACAAAATCGATCAATTTCAGGGTATCTCAGTAAGTGGAAGAACTTACCTGCTGAATATTCCACATGGGAGGATGATAATTTTATACAGAAGAATCCATAAATAATCAAGCGTTGAGGACAACACTTGTTTGAAGGAGAGGGGCATGTTAGGTCCATATAATACTAGTGTATCCACTTATTTTTCTTATTATTATAGCCCCCTAATTGTTATTATTGTTCCCATGTAGTCCCCATATTGTTAGTATTGTGCCCCATAGTAGCCCACTATTGTTATTGTTGTGCCCTTACATTGTTATTGTTATGTCAGCTAGGATTATATTGTGAACCATTGGACTCCTATATATAGAAAGGAGGTTTTTTCATTTGTATCATCCAATAATTGGTAATTTATGTAATGTAAAGGAGGTTTCCCCCTCGAAGTGGATGACTTGTAAGACGTCCATCTCTCTTTTCTTCTATTTTAGGAGTTGGTTTCATAACATTGATTATATGTACGTCTTCTATTTATATTCAGTTTAATAATAGTTGTTTTTACAATATGTTCCTCTTTTATAAATGTTAGTATTTCTTCAGTTATAGGGGTTTAATGATGTCTGGACCTTCATTTAAACTGGGTTATCATTCTGTAACCCATAGCCCGTGTATAGACTTCACCATAATTGTGAGGACAAACTGTACAATCCGGGGTTCTCTGCCTGGATGGACTAATTGTCCTTCCAGATATTCAGTTCTAAGTTTTCTTAGTTAAATTTATAGTTTCCTACATATTTTCAACCTGCAATCATCTTTATGTCATGTCAGTTTTGTTTACTTTCATAGAATTTCTCTACATACACAATTGAATTTTTCCACGAAACAATCCATTCAAGGCATTCTATAAAGAAACATATTATCATATAGTAATTTAATTAAATAAACCTTTCTCTACCATATGTAATGATTTTGGCTACTCTGTGAAAGAAAATATATAGATACTTAACTACTTTTATTAATTCCACAGTTGCAGAGATATGAAACTATTTAACCAAAAATCATGTCGAGCCTTTTTTTTTCTTCTTAACACTGAGTTAAGTTACTTATCTCACTTTAGCAAGTTGATGGTAGCCTCCCAACCTTGAGAGAGGAAATTACGTTCTAAACTCCCCTTGTGCTCCTCACCAGAGTAGGATTTAATTAGCAATATTACTAGAGTAGACCTCAAGACTCTTGTCTAGTCTTCTCTCCAGTGTCAAGTTGCAGAGTTCCACTGGCTCCAATCAGATCTGTATAACTCCCACCTTCAAGCCTTCTGGCCACATTCCCATTTCACAACTACCCTTTTCCTCACTGGGATTTCCTTTTTATCCTCAGAGGAAAAGGTACTATCTTTAACTTATTTTGTCTAACTACTCTGGAATCTAGGAAATCTTTACTATCAATTTTATGGGAACCACTCCATAAATAATTCTTTATTCAAAAAGAAAATAAATCATGTTCATTATTGGATTAACTTACTTGTTAATCCTATTTTACTTAAAAAATAAATACATAATTTTTAAAAATAGTTTAGAAAATTAATCTGGGTGTTACATATTCCCCCACTGGAGGTAAACACTGTCCTCTGTGTTTTATCCGATGCCAGTAAATAGTTCTGGGTAAGCCTCTCGTACAAATCCTTTGTCTTCCCAAGTAGCCTCCTCCGGGCCAAAGTGCTTCCATTGCACTTTAACATGGGTGATGGCTCGCCTCTGGAGCGTTATTTCTTTCTGGTCAAGAATACGTTGAGGTTCTACCAGAAATTCACCGACCGATTCAACCTGCAACTAGAAAATCCTTTAATTAGTTAATATAATATTTATCTCCTTTAAAGGTCTTAGCGTCCAATTTATTCCTACCTGAATGTTTTTCCAATGTATTAGATTCTTTAGATCATGCACATATCGTTTCAATATTGATACATGAAACACATTGTGCACCTATATGTGACTTGGTAAGGCTAATCAATAGGCTACCAATTCCACTCTTTCCAAAATTTGGAAAGGTCCACAGAACCTAAGAGCCAACTTAGCACAGGTAGTCCACCTTAAGGTGCTTTTCTTGGGTCTAATTCTCCGATACACATGATCACCCACTTCAAACACCCGATATGTCCTCTTTTAGTCTGCATATACCTTCTGCCTATCCTAGGTAGCTTTTAGGTTCTGTCGGATCTTCTTTTAGGTTATGTCAGATCTTCTTTACTGCCTCGCATATAAGGCCTCAAAGGGGATCATCCTAAGAGATTCCTAATATCCATTATTGTAGGCAAATTCTACTAGATATAAATAATCTTCCCACCTTGTAGGTTGATGCATCACATACATGTGTAACATTTCTTCTAAGATTTGATTCATCCACCCAGTTTGTCCATCCATCTATGGATGATATGTTGTGATAAATTGGATTTGTGGGCCCAGACCGGTAAACATCACCTTCCAATAGGCCAAAGTAAACTTTACATCTTGATATGAGATGATTTTTTTCGGAATGCCATGCAATCTAAACACTTCCCTCATGAAAATGTCCGCAATCTGGACAGTTTTGGAATTGGATTGTAATGGAATAAAATGATCTTCTTTTCTCAGTCGATCAATGACCACCATTATAGAGTCATTATGTTCCTTCGATATTGGTATGCCAGTAATAAAATCCAATGATATGACCTCCCATGTCCATTCTGGTACAGGTATAGGCTGCAAGAAACCTGATGGATGTTGATGTTCCACCTTGACCTATTAACATTCTATACATTTAGTCAAGTATTCAACAATATTTTTACACACACTAGGCCAAAAATAATCTTTTCTAATTGTTGTTAACATTTTCTGGTAACCAGGGTGTCCAGAATAAGTGCTTCGATGATACTCATCCAAGATTAACTCTTTTAAACTCATTTGATTTGGGATGTGTGTCTTTCCTCTAAAATTCAAAAGTTGGTCACTATTAATATTATAATCTGATTATTGTCTCTAATTTTCTGCTTCATATGCTTTCTTCCATAAGAATTGATATTCAGGATCTTTTTCTACTGCCTCCTTTACTTGCTTCTGGAACTTAAATTCCACGTTTTAAATTAGAGTTTATCCACAGAATGTAACTTCCTACTTAAGGCATCGAAAACATGGTTTTCCTTACCTTTAACATTTTGAATCTCAAAATAAAATTCACTCAGGAATGCATTCCACCTTGCTTGGTGGGCATTCAAATCAGCTTGTTTAAAATAGCTAGTAAAACTGCTATGATCAATTTTTAACACAAACCTTTTTCCCAACAAGTAGTGCCTCGATACCTTGATCGCGTGCACTACTACAGTCAACTCTAGATCATAAGCAAAATAATGATGTTCATGATATTTTAGTGTCCTTGACTCATATGCAATGACTTTTCCGTCTTGCGACAACACTGCTCCTACTCCTTCCTTGCACGCATCGATGAAAACTTCAAACTCCTTGTTTGGGTCAGCTACCCTCAATATGGGAGCTGTAATCAGTAGTTTCTTTAACCATTCAAAGATGGTCTGACATTCGCTAGTCCATTTAAACACTTTCCCCTTTCGCAGCTTAGAGGTAATAGGAAAGGAAAATTTAGAGAATCCCTCCATGAAACGCCTATAATAACCAGCCAATACCGTTACAAAACATATGTCTACTACATTTTTGGGCACCCTCCATTCCATAATAGTATTTATTTTTTCCAGGATCCACCACTATGTCTTCAACAGAAATAACATGGCCTAAATATTGAATTTTCTCTTTGTAAAAATCACACTTGTTGAATTTTGCATAAAGTTTATGTTCCCTCAACATTTTCAGTACCTATCATAAGTGTTCCTTATGTTCCTCCATGGTATTTGAGTAGATTAATATATCATAAATGAATTTCAAAAAAAACTTATCCAAAAATGGATGCAATATGCCATGCATCAAACTCATGAAGGTTGTTGGTGCGTTGGTTAATCCAAACTGTAAAACCATGAACTCATAGTTCCCATATTGGGTACGGAAAGATGTTTTATATATGTCCTAATATTTTATCCATGTTTGGTGATATCTAGATCTTAAATCTATTTTCAAAAATATAGTCATCACTTTTACCTGATCGAAAAGATAATCTATCTAAGGTAGCGAGTACTTGTTCTTAACAATCAATTTGTTAAGATGCATGTAATCCAGGCACATTCACGTCGTTCCATCCTTATTTTTCACGAACGACACTGGTGCTGCCAGGGAAATACACTAGGTCGAATATATCCCTTGTCTATTAATTCTTGTAGTTGCAACTTTAATTCTGTCAACTCAGCTACACTCATTCAGTATGGTGCTCACGACACCGATGTTGTCCCGGGCATTAATTCAATAATGAAATCGATATCCCTCTTTGGAGGTAGTCCTGATATACTTTCTAGAAACACATCCATAAAGTCTTGTACCACTAGTATATTTTCCAGCATGGTGGTCTTATCCTTACAATTACTGAATCCCACTTGGAATTTACCCACTGGGATCTTAGATGGGGTTGTAATTGAAGTGGTTTCTTAATTCCTACCCTCCTAGCTCATCCTCAGCCTTGAAGTAAATGATTTCCTCTTTACATTCTACGAGAGACGAGTGCCCCTCCAACCAATCCAGTCCCATTAGTATATAATAGGAACCCAAGGGTAGAATATTTAGTTCAACCTTTATCTGTTGATTTCTAATTTCTAAAGGACAATTTGAAGCTTTAGCATTAACTCTTATCTATGCCCCAGTGGCTAATTGTACCAACTACGTATTCTTAAATTTTTGGCTCTGCAAGTCACACTTTTCAACTATCCGAGGATTTTCATTGCTTAAACTAGCACCAGGATCAACCAAAATAGAAGTTGTTTGGGAATATATCTTACTTTTGAGTTCTATCATGGTCGACTGATAATATTCTTGCTAATGTTCAAGTGTCGCATTAATTCTTGGTATGCTTCGAGAAACATCCCCACCGTAGAATCCTCTTGTAGGTTGGTTTTGGTTTTGATTCTCCCACGATGAGGACAATTCTTATAATAATGTGCCTCACCGCATCCC
Source organism: Pinus albicaulis (assembly GCA_034641835.2). Lineage (NCBI taxonomy): Eukaryota > Viridiplantae > Streptophyta > Pinopsida > Pinales > Pinaceae > Pinus > Pinus albicaulis. Next base: position 908,504,227 of record CM076583.1, on the reverse strand, counting down.
CAACACTGCAGAGGTGGTTTCTGGATCAGCCCATGATTTGGTCTGTTGGATGGTTCAGTGGGTCGCTCCTCTGTTGGCCATTTAGGCTTCTGATAGTTTCTTCCATATTTTCTACTTGCTGAATTTATTACAGCATTCTTAAAATTTCTAGATTTGTTACTTTTAAAATTTGAAGTGTTTTTCTGCCCTTTATTTGGTGGCCAATTCCTACCAGCTTCCTCTTTTACCTTGGACTTTTGATAGCACATTTGTGCTTTTCGAATCACCTCGTCCATAGTCTTGTGGTTCACAAATTTTATTTTCTTTCATGTGAGCAGGGAATCTACTCAAGAATCATTGCACCTTTGCCTTTTCATCTCTCACGTACCGTACATATCTTTGGAAGGATGTAAATTTAGTTATGAATTCGTCCATTGATAGTTGTCCCAATCTCAAATCATGAAATTCTCAATATTTGTCATCATAAAAGTGCTTTGTTAGGTACTTATATTTGAAATACTTCTGGAACTCATCCCAAGTCACATTCTGATCTTCAATTCCTCGAACATTTTTTACTTCCTCCCACCATAAGGTGGCTTTTTCCCACAGTTGGTAGATAGCCAAATGAGCTTTGAGTTTGCTGCTATATTCATAAACTTGAAAATATTTGTTCATGTTAATTATCCATGCTTTTTCTACCACATCGTCCACTCCATCGAATGTAGGAGGTTTAATTTTCCATAATTTGGCATGTAGCTCAACTTTCTATTTTTTCATCTCTTGTTGATTCGAAACATTTCCTAACTCTGCTTCATTATAGGTTTTGTTTTATTACTTCGTTGAGTATGACTTGCTTTCATCTTATCGTTAGCCTACCGTCGTTGTTCACTTTCTTCTCGGGTATCCCTTTATGGGCTTGGTTGAGCTGTCCCTTGATTCTGCATATTGGAGAGGCTTTTAAGAAGCCTCTCCTGCTCTCACATCAACCTCTCATTATCGCTTCTTACCCGAACCAGTTATTCCTACAATTGGCGTATCGTATCCAGAAGTATATTGGCTTTCCGTTCCTATTCTTCAAGAAATATTCTTGTTTGTTGATGTTGATCCACACTTAGCTGCACCCACATTTCCGAGTTCATCTTTGGATTAAGTTGGGAATGAGATTCCCCATTAGTAATCGGAACTTGGTGTGCTGACCTGCTTCTCATTGTATCCTTTTATCCCTTTCTTATTATTTTGTGTGCACAATTTTATACACAACAAATGTTATTCATGTAACCCATCTCAGTCCCAATGCGTGAACGCCTCTCTGCTACCACTTGTAACATCTTCATACTATAGTAAAAAAAATGTACTATTTAGTTCTATTAATTACCATGTATATTAGTTTATAACACAATCAGAAATGCATTAAAGAAATAATTTCTTTATACATGTAATACGATTATGTTTTTAGGTACTCTTTACAATAATATATAATATGGTTAGACATATTGTTGACGCAAATACTACATAACAATTTTGACTTACGAATAAACACAATAATAATTCTACCCATATGTAGAAATTAAAATTATGGTTATAATTATTAATCTACCACACCTGTATGGAAATCAACTTAGGATCTCGATGGCATTATTATTTACTTGGGATTCGAAAATGATTAATTACGGATTTCATATGACTGGCTCATCATTTAATGAATGGTACAAGGTTATTACTCCACCTCACCATCACACTTGATTTATCATGGTCCTTTGGATCTCTATCGACATTTGTGATATTACACATTGTTGGATCCTCCATCCATCTACTGCTGAGAGTCAATCTTGTAGGGTTAGGGTAGACCTACCCCACAAACCCTAACTTCTTGTCATTTCTGAGAACATTGCGAGAGCAGCACGGGCTCTGCAACTCTATGTGTTTAATTCCTCTTCATTTGTCCTTAGATTTAGTCGGTAATAGGTGAGGCTAAACTGGTTAACCAATCCATTTCTATGTTGCAGAGCTTACTTCGATGGCTAATTCCACATCTTTGCATTTCATTCACAGTCATAGGGTTAACTCATTCTGTAGATGCAGAATGGTGAATACTTGGTTAATACCTCTCTCTTCTTGAGAGAATCTTGGAAAGTTTTGGGTTTGATGTTAACAACTCAGCACGGGTGTTTACATCATTTTTTAAAGAGGGTTTGGCTATTCTCCTCCAGCGCGGTCAAGACAAGAAATTTTTTAAAATAACTTATTCTCTGTTAGATGAATTTATCATTCAGTCTTTTCCTGCCATGGGTTTTCTTCTCTCGCTGAGTAAGGGTTCTTCCTTTCTGGCTGAAGTTTACAACATCAACTCCAGCTGCAGACCTGAGGTGATTTTTCTTGTTCGGCACTAGTTTTACAATGTTATAGTAATCTTATTTATGACTCTTGAAACTCCAAGCTCTAACTCAAACTTTGTCTTTGCAGGTATTCACCTACCCTTTAAGTCGTCATTATGGTTTGGGTGCAGTTTGACCTTCCTTCACAGCTAATGATTACTCGACCTTCCCTCTTCCAGGTACTTTTGGTTTATTGTGAGGGTTTTATGACATCTAAGAACTCTCCAGTTATGGTTGAAACCCAAGTTTGTGTCGAAGGATTTAAGTTATAATTTTTTGTTTAATATTATTCTGAAGTCTCTAGGGATCTTTCACTGTGATTAAAGAATTCCTCCAGCCTATGGTTGGCTTAGTGTATCAGTTGCCTCAATATTTGTATGTATTCCGCATTGCGATTAGAAATTAACTTATTCCCTAGTATTTAAATGTTTGAGTCTAGGGGATTCTCGACTCTTCTATTATGTTAAGTTATGATACAGTAATGTTTTTGACTCTTAATTTGCTTATCTCAAAGCTAGACATGATTTGAATAGTAAATGACTTATATATTTACATTGATATCTTAACTGCTTATTAGGTTTGATATCCATGTAGTTAATTTCTCTGTTTTTATCTGGTTCTCGTAGAAAAATGGGTTTTTTTGTTATTAAGAATTATTTAGTCAGATAGTGCACTTGCACGCTAGATGGTTCCCCTGTCATTGTAGTAGTTCTATTTACATGTATCTTAAATAGCATTTCAAATACATATATTTTTATTTTTCGTAGTTTTCTTTCCTATGTTCTATATGTTTCCCTTGAAAGGGTCTGGTATTTACAATACATACTGTTAGCTATATTTTTTAGAATCATAATCATGTTCTCTTATTGATTATGCATGTCTTCTATTTATATTCAGTTTAATAATAGTCGTTTTAATAATCTATTCCTCTTTTATAAATGTTAGTATTTCTTCAGTTATAGGGATTTATGGATGTCCGGACCATCATTTAAACTGGGTTATAATTCTATAACCCATAGTTCATGTATATACTTAACCATAAATGTGAGGACAAACTGTACAATCTGGGGTTCTCTCTGTGGATGGACAAACTGTCCTTCGGTTCTAAGTTTTATTAATAAAATTTATAGTTTCCTACAAATTTTCAACTTGCAATCTTCTTTCTGTCATTTCAGTTTTGTTTACTTTCATAGAATTTTTCTACACACAGTTGTCTTTTTCATTGCATAATCTATAAAGAAATATATTATCATACAATAGTTTATTTAACTACCATAGGCAATCCTTTTGGCTACTCTGTGAAAGAAAATATGCAGATACTTAACTACTGTTATTAATTCCATAGTTGCATAGATATGCAATTATTTAACCAAAAATCATGCCAAGCCTATTATGTTCTTCTTAACAACGAATCAAGTTACTTATCTCACTCTATCAAGCTAATGGTAGCCTCCCAACCTTGAGAGAGGCAATTATGTCCTCAACTCCCCCCTCCCCCGTGCTCCTCACCAAAGTAAGATTTAGTTAGCGATATTACTAGAGTAGACCTCAAGACTCCTATCCAGTCTTCACTCCAGTGTCATATTGAAGTAAGATTTAGTTAGCGGTATTACTGAAGTAGACCTCAAGACTCCTGTCCAGTTTTCTCTCCAGTGTTAGGTTGCAGAGTTCCACTAGCTCCAGCCACCTTTGGATTACTCCCACCTTCAAGTCTTTTGGCCACCTTTCCATTTCACAGAACCCCTTTTCCTCAATGGGATTTCTTTTTTATCCTTAGAGGAAAAGGTAATTGTCTTTAACTGCTTTTGTCTAACTACTCTAGAATATTGGAAATCTTTACCATCAATTTTATGGAAACCACTCCATAAGTAATTATTTATTCAAAAAGAAAATAAACCATGTTCATTACTGGATTAACTTACTTATTAATCCTATTTTACTTAAAAAATAAATGCATAATTTTAAAAATAGTTTAGGAAATTAATCCGAGTGTTACATGAGACCTCTTCATTAGAGATTATAACAACTCAAATTTGTGGTCCATAAGCTTGGACCTCTCATCCCTTTCACCCTCCACTAAATCTAACCTCTTGTTGAACAATTGATACATACCCATCACAATTTTAAACAACCACTCGAGAAACTTCTTCCAACCATACATTTCACCTTAGAATCTTGGCTCTCCATAACTGCTATAACAACTATCTAATGCCTTAATAAGCCCAATGAGCCTAGAGGGAAAGAAGCAACGAGACATTTCCCCTCAGCATCCCCTCAACATCTTGGCTCTCCATGATTGCTATAACAATTATCCAATTCCTTAACAAGCCCACTGAGCTTAGAGGGAAAGAAGAAATGGTAGCAAATGCTTCGTTGTTCATCCTATTATTCTTTTTTTATAACTATTTATATTTATATTTATTATTGAATTTGGAGTTTTTATATGTAATAAAATTCTTTTTGTAATGATTACTTTTTACTTTAGACCTAGTTCTTTGACTCCTCCATGTCCAATTTATAATACAGAAATTGGTTAACATTTACATGTCGGTTAAAATTAATAGAGAACCCAAGGGAGATGTTGTAGTATAAAGTTAAAAGTAATAAAAATAATAAATTCAAATTTGTTACATTGTAGTTTTGTTTTTATTAATAAAATTATGTATCACTTTTTAGATTCAAAAAAATCATAATATACATATTACATTAAAATATATAAGTATCAAGAATAAGTTAAGATCCATTTAACCTTATAAAATAGGGTAATGATTATGTAACTATATTTAAATTTAATTAATAAGCACAGACTTACAATATAACAATATGTTTAACCATCGATATTCATGTCCACTTTGCCATAGATATTATTAACTTGTAAATAGTGTTTGTTACAATATCATGGGCCAATACCATGGCTTATCAATACAATATGCCGAAATACCATCTCTCATTTCACACTCAAAATATTTTACAAATATTTCATTTGAATTTAATTTTATAACATTTATTTATTAAATTTAAAAGAAAAAATATTATAATTACTAAAAATGCAAGTTCCTATGATTCATGATTAATATCAAATATTTTCCTAACTAAATCACATAGAAATTTTGAGTCATCTAACCACTTACTATGCTTTATATTATAATTAATTTTGAGATATATACACCTCTATCACATGAAATATATAAGATATAAATAGTTGCTATAAAATCAGATTCATTTCACCACATAAATTAAAATAATAATTTTGTAAGTATATTTAAATTTCATTAATAAGCACAAAAACATGAAAATATATAAATAGTTGCTATAAATTAAGATTCATTTCACCATATAAATTAAAATAATAATTTTGTAAGCATATTTAAATTTCATTAATAAGCACAAAACAAATTCATAGTTACAATATAAAAATATTTTTAACCATGTATATTCGCCACCACTTTACCATGGATATTATTAACCATACCATACCATGGGCCAATACGATGGTTCATCAATACCACATGCTCAAAAACCATATCTCATTTCACAATCAAAACAATACTTACAATTTAAAAATCTTTTAACCATGGATACTCACCCCATTTAACCATGAATATCATTAATCATACCATACTATGGGCCAATACGATGTCTCATCAATACCACATGCTTAAAACCATACATCATTTCACAATCAAAACAATACTTACAATTAAAAATACTTTTAACCATGGATACTCACCCCATTTAACCATGAATATTATTAATCATACCATACCATGGGCCAATACCACGTGCCCAAAATCTTTCTCTCATTTTCCAATCAAAATATTTTTTAATATATAATTCAGTACTATTACATTTGTTTTGAAGACCACTCTCCATCCCAATATGGAAAAGTTGTTGTATATTAATTAGATCCACTCTGGATCTATCAAGCTCCTAGAGGGATCAAATTTCTCCACAAATCTTTCTTCCAGTTTTACACTCCAAAAAGAGGTTTGCAACTTAAGAGATTTGATCCCTCTCTTAGCTTGATAGATCCAAAGTTAACAAGGACATTTTGGGGAACTGGATGGTGAGGGAGTTAACAACCCACCTCAACGACTTAGTCCACCCATAATGTCCTAGTTTAACTAGCTTGTTTTTTGCCTTGTCAATAACTAGGCAAGTTTTAATAAAATCCCTTCAAAGTTTTGTAAAATCTAGGTAATTGTTATCAAAATTCAAGATTAGGTGCCTTTTGTGATTTTTGATGGTGCTAGAATCCATTTCCATTATCAAAAATATGATTCAAACACTCCCACTGCAAAATTTCTTTATTTTCATTCCATTTTTATTAATTTCATTATATTTTTTCTGTAAGTATTTTTTAGGTTTAACCTTCCCCGGAAACACCTTCCTCATATAATACTCCTAGTTAAAACCTCTCCATTAGCCATTCCTCTAGTTTACCTCCCCAATTAAAACCTCTGCATTCAGCAACTCCCCTATTTGTATCTACCCTATTTTTTTTTTGTTCAAAAAAAAAATAGCTGAGAGAGAGGAAGAAAGGAAGTAAACAACAGAAATGGCATATGAAGCAAATGGATTTTCTACATAATAGAAAAGTGAAATTTGCATTGTGATTTGAAGGGTGATTTTCTGAAAGAGGTTGACAATGTGAAGACAAGTTTTCCATCATTTTAAAATAGCTCTTTGAAGAAAAAAAATCAGCTGCCTTAAAGGCCTCTTGCACAAGTGTTTTTGCTACACATTCATACAAATATTTTGCAGAGATGTTGTATTGAACTTACATTGCATAGTGAGTGGAATTTTCATCTTCATTCATAGTTGCAATCAAGACTTGAAGTGTAAATTTGAGTTGTTGATGTAAGTGATTGTTGCTTGCTAGTTAGACATCCAAGTCTATACCTTGATGTCCTCCATAATTTGAGGAGAAGATTTTGTACTTTGAGATTTTCATATCTAGAAGTTCTTTGAAGTCATTTGTATTGCTTGAAAGAAAGTTGAATCACATTGTAAATGGGTGCATTATCAGTTGAAGCCGACACCCTTTATTTTTTGAGCCTAAGTTGTTGAAAAATGGCTAAAATCAATGAGGCATTAGAGTTGTTGAATAACCTCATTCATTCCAATGTTGATGATATGATAAAAATGAGCAAGAATGCTCTTTGTAATATTCAAAGTTGTTTGCAAGATGCACATGAGAAGATTGAGTTTTTGCAGTTGGAATCTCAGCTCCAACAAGATGAACTTCAGCAAAAGAGTCACCATTCTGAACCTGTTTCTGTTCAGAAGATTGTGAAGGACTCTCATCAGAAGAAAGAAGATAAAGTTGCAGTTGATTCCCATTCAGTTCCTTGTACTAGAGCATATTTACATGCAGATGCAGCCACTCAGCCTGCACTTCCTAAGCCCATCATCAGACCTTGGGAAGAGCTTGTCCACAACAAGCACCGAACTGGTCTTGGATATGACAAGGATGTGTCCTTTCATATTTCGGACTACACCAAGCCCATCATATTTCAGAGTGCCGGATTCATGTATGACAGTTCACCTGCCGCTGTTCCAGATCCTGCTCCACTTCCACAACAACAACAGATTGTAAAATGCCAACACTGTGATCGAGTTGGCCATATGAAAGATCACTGTTTTGATCTTCATCCATGCAAGCACTGTGGTCGGCACACCCATTCTTCAGACAGATGCTTCAGACACAAGCCTCCTGCAAGAACCAAGATTCATCTTGGATGGATCGCTTTTTGGCAATGGGCATCAGCAGCCAAGAAGATGTTTACGACACATGTTAGAACTTGTTCAAGAATATTGAGCAAACTTGCAGTTGAGTTTTCGCCATCATCTCACCTTGTCCCTGACAGGGGGGAAAATGGTGGTCATGTACAAGCTTCGACGACAGATCAAGCGAGCCTGAGCCACAATCTCTCATTCCATGTTCAAAGTTGTAGCCAGCAGTTCAAGCGAGCCTGAGCCACAATTCGTCATTCCGGATTCAGAGATGTAGCCAGAGACACGGATGCCCATGAGCATGCCTTCGGTTGGTGGAAAACCTTAAACCATCATCTTTGGTTGGTGGATAACCTAAAACCATCACAGGTAGTAGACCTCCCTTATTTTAGGTTGAAGGTCTCCCTTTCATATATGAGGGACACTTCCTCTAGTAGAAGCCTTCAGCTTCTTGCCAGCTTTGGTTGAGTTCCAGGAAATGCTTCAAGCATTCCAGAGTTGTTGGTAATCCTAAAACCATCACAGGTAGTAGACCTCCCTTCTTTTAGGTTGAAGGTCTCCCTTTTTTATGAGGGACAATTCCACTAGCAGAAGCCTTCAGCGTCTTGCCAGTTTTGGAAGAGTTCCGGGAACTGCAACAAGTTTTGCGTTCCAGTGTTGGTGGTCATCCTTAAACCACCTCTTTGCCAACATTTGAAGACTAATTGACCTAAGGGCTGCCGTGTATACTTTGCTGATTTGTACAACTCTCTTCTGGGATACACACCTTGGGATTAAAATTAATGTTAGAACCACCTACTATCTATCACACGTTGGTGTGGAATGTGAAAAGTCAATGAATTCCAGTGACATGGAATGTGTAGACAAAGGTCACACCATTGTGTTATAAATGTACATTGTGTATAATGGAAAAATAATAGAGCTACACGCTTATCCTTCATTGTCTGTTGAGTTTCTTGTTTTGTGTGTGTTTATATTTCTCTCTCACACCATGCGTATATTCCTGATTCGGAAACACGTGTTCCTCCCTTACGATACCATAAATCCGGTCTCTGAAGCGTTTAAATCAAAGTCTGAGGTCTGGATTTGATTTCTCTGTGAAGAATGGCATGTTCTTCGAACCTGAAATATTTCATAATTGCTTCAGCAATAGCGTATTATTCCACTATTTCTGTGGTCGCTACGAAAGAGGAAAATCATTGCTTGGGGAAAGAAAATTGCATAGACAATTCTACAGCTACTCCTGTGAAGGTCGGAGTAATCGCTTCTATTGTTTTGGGGATTACCATTGGGGTGTGTTTGCCTCTCTTAGGCCGAACCTTCACTTCTGTCAAGCCTGACAGAAACACATTTTTTGTGTTGAGGGCTTTTACTGCGGGTCTTGCTCTTGCAACTGCTTTGGTGCAATTTCTTCGTGGCGCCTTTAAATTTCCTACCAGTGAATCCTCAGTATGGAACAGTATCCCATTGCCAGGCTTTCTAGCCATGTTTACGGCCCTGTGCACACTTATCGTGGATGCTCTGGCTACTGCTTACTCTCATTTGAAACATCAAGAGAAACCGACTGATGAGTAAGGAGCCGACCGAGGACAAAGAGCTTGGAGGTAATGGCGAAGATTCAGATGGTCACGCCCATGGATCCAATGCCATTTCTACGGTAAATTATTTTTCTTTAATGTATCCGATTTCTGAAATATAAGTTTTAATTTTTATTTACAGAAGATTTAGACAACTTTGGATGTGGCCGCTTCGGCTGAACATTAGATTTATGGATCAGGTTTTAGAAGTGGCTATAATTGCTCATTCAGCTGTTGTTGGAATATCGTTGGGTGGATCGCAAAGTCTATGGAGGATAATTAGAGGTTTAGCGGGAACGTTTACACTTCTTCAATTTTGGGAAGGAATGAACCAAAGGGGATTACTCGTGCTTGAGGTCACCATTTATTAATCTCTCAAATTTTCCATTTTTTCTCAATTTAATCAAATAAACTCTGTTTTTTTCATCTCAAGTTTATTTTTTCATCTCAAGTGTATTAAGCTATAGCGTAGGTAAAGGTCCAGTTTGTTATTAGGTGAAAAAAGAAAGATAGATCAGGTAAGTGTCCACTTTGTTATTGGGTAGTGTAACTAAAGTGTTTTTTTGGGTTGAAAATTATGAAATTTTTTTGTAAGATTTTAAGAAAATTTTGGAGTGATTTTGGTAAATCCAAGTTATAGCTATCAAATTTCAATATTTTGAGTGCCTAGAGGATTTTGATGGCGCTGAATCAATTTCCACCATCAAAAACATGATTCAAACACTTCTACTAGAAAATTTCTTAAAAAAAAATTGCCTGGATTCCAGCCACTTTTGGCCAGGCAATTCCTCTGCCTCCTTAAACAACTCCATTTGTTATTAAGTGGAAAAAGAAAAATAAACCCTTAATAGGAAGGATGTTATTAGGGAGGTTAGGTCAATCTTGAATGCTTTTGGGATTTAAATTTTCCGTGCCCTTTTTATAAGGTTTAAACCTTAAATCTGGGAAAGACTAAATCTTTTTAGACCAATTGATCTACATCTCATAAGTTTTTGTGTCATAAGTTTCTCCCTCTCAAATTGAATTAATCAGTTGTCATGATTATATTGTTCAAACTATTTTAACTATAATCAATTGCCATATAAATGTTCTATTATTAAGTGGCCTAACTTGGATCTGATACTTTTTTGATTCTATGACTCCACATTACTAATTGATTAGAGATAACATCAAGCAAAAGTTGTTCACCGATAAATGCCTTTTTGCTATATTCACCAATTTATTGGTTTTTAAAGAATATGTTTTTCAATTTTTTCATTATTTAAAAAAATCAGACATTTCTCTTACTCTATTTTACGAGTTTATTGGTTTATGAGAAATAACATTAAGCAAGAGGGTTTCAGTACTAAATGCCCTTTTGGCTATATTCACTAATTTGTTGGTTTATAGAGAATATATTTCTCAATAAAAACATTGTTTCTTTTTAGTACATTAATTTGTTAGTTTAGAAAAAATTAAAACATTGTTTCGTTTTACTACTTTAATTTAATGTAACATTCTTTATTTTTACTACATTAATTTAATGTATTAGGTTAGAGAGAACTTATTTCTTAATTAAAACATTGTTTCTTTTTACTACATTTATTGGTTTATGAGAGATCACATCCAAATATAAATATAAGACTACTTTGAATTCTCTATTTAAAAAAAATCATGATTACTCACCACTAAATAAAAGGCATCTTTGATTTTTTCTATTATTTAAATTTTTAGAAATTTTTTTCAATAATAATCACATGCAAAAAAACATTGTCAATTCGTTTGAACCCACCAATGTGATTTTTAGAAAAGTTTCCCTTTTCACTACACTGTTTATGGTTGGTTGTTTTATTAGAGATCACAATAAATATAAAACATCCTTGACAAAATAACAAATTGTGTTTGTTTACTTTTTCTTGCTGAGCAGGAGGGTTTCAAAAATAAATCTCCAGTTGCTTCACCAATACTTGGTTTTTTGGTTGGTGCCACAACAGGTATTGGACTGTTGTCATCTGAGAGCAGCCCAAACAGGTATTGGACTGCTGTCATCTGAGAGCAGCCCAACCGCAGTGATTGTTGAAAGAGTATTTATGGTCGGATGTGCAGGAGTTATGGTTTACATGTGTTTGGTGGATCTTTATAGTGACTATTTTTTCAAGTCAGAGACGCAAACTAGAGGATCGCTTCAGATATGGGCATGCATGGCTTTCTTGTTGGGGTTGGTGGTTTATGAATCACAAAAGTCTTAAATCTATCATTTTAGTTATTTAAATTTGTGGTGAAATTGCTATATCTTCACTATTTAAGTTTGTGATGAAAGTAAGAATATTGATTTAAGAGTTCAAGTTTTTTATTTCAATAAATTTCTATGAAATTTTAGAAAAAATAGATTTGAAAAATCTATTAAAAAAACTTTCAAATTTTTTCCAAAAATCACACTAAAATAATTCAATTGGTTTATATAAATAGCATATGTTTCTCCAAAAAAACTTTCAATATTATAAACAGTAATAAACAACTATTGGTGTATAACTGAATTTATACAACTTCTTTGTAATATATACTTGTTTGACCTTAACTATATCTTTAGTATTTTATTAATACATTTTGATAAGCCCTTTAATTTACATGTGCATTAAAAATTTAAAGGGTAGTTTAAATTTCAGGAGTTTCATGGATTCTAAAATTTTATTATTATTTAAATATTTATAAATTTATAAAAATTTTGAATTGATTTTATTTTAAATTAATTTAAATGTTTAGAAAATTATACAAATTTTGAATTTTGAATTTATTTTGTTTCAATTTTAATTAAAATATATAAAAATATTTTATTTAGATTAATAGACATATCTTTTTTTATTAATTAATCTAAACCTTTTGTGATGTTTTCTTTTATAAAATTGTAAATGATTACACACATTTTTTTTATTAACTAATCAAAACATTTTGTGGTATTCTTTTTCATAGAATTGTGAGAGAGAAAAAATAAATGATTGTTTTTATTTTTGTTAAATGATTAAGTTTTGTTTTAGAGTTAAACGTTAAAACATGATAAGTGTTTTTTGTGTGGAATTTTGTGATTTTCTTTTTCCATTTTACTTGATATATTAAAGTGACAAGATGTACAGTTGCAAGGTTTTGAGTAGATAATTTGAGATAACTTTATGCTAGAGAGATTCTTCTAAGGGTACAAGGATCAAATTGAGTTTGATTTATAGACTAAGCTTGCAATCGAAGGGATATATCTCTCGTTCGTGGATGGCACCTGTTGGAGTGGATCTGTGGAGAGGAGCATCATGGAAAAGGATTACACGCATAACAGTCAACTAAATACTAGCACGTAGAATGCAAGAAAGAATTAAGGCTAGTTTTTGGGAATTTTTCCCATAGTAATAGGAACTGCCCATGGTATAAGTAGGTTGTTTGTCGGCTTTGCGCTCTAATGTAAAATATAAATAGATAAATCCATGATGTAACAAGGTCAAAGTCATTTTATGCATACATGAAGATAGACTTACAAATCGAATGTATGTTCCACACTATAATTTGATGGATTAGGGTGGTGAGCCATGAGAGTTGCAATGTAATGAATGATTTTTTGAAGTAATATAAGTTTTTCAGGGTTCATCAGTTAATATTGTCCATTATGTTGTAAATGGTCCAATCTATTTTTTATTCTCTGTTAATGCTTAACTCATTGCACAAATTAGGGATATACTTAAAATTTCTGTTGTATTGAGAATGTTAGTGATAACATAGGCTCTTTGTTTCCTTCACAACTATGGAAATTTCTTGGTTCCTATAGTCCCTTATAAGATGTCTCGGGTGAGACTTCAAATGCTCGTCGATGATGCTGAAAGCACTGATGTCTCAAGGGTTTTTTTGGTTGTTTCACTTTCAACTTGGGTTCGCCCGTTGTGCGCCAACAAATGGTTTCATTGCCGGGATCAAGATATGTGAATGAAGCGAATGTGGAGGCCGACTAAGGAGGAGAGACAATAGTCGATACAGGTGAAGGAACACAAATTTTTGGCAAAAAAATTAAAAAACTAGTGAATCAATCTTGGAAATGGTTGCAAAATATGCCTTTACAGACATACATGTGATTTTCTTTGTTGCCTTTCTTGTGGTTCTAGTTGAGTGGTTACCAAGACTATTAGAGAATGTTGAAAATTTCCGTAGTGTGGTGTTCTATAAGTGGAATCCATACCTATTCCAAAGAGTGAATTCGAGGAACAACAAAGTCTTGCGTGTAGATGATTTATGGTTGAAAAATGTATTAGAGGGGTATTTTGTTCAATTCATGATAGAGGCTACTCATGAAATTGAGAGGATTTTTTTTCAAAGGACCACGAGGGAGATTTTCCAAAACGCTATTTACTTGGATAAAGTTGGTGTTGTGTGACAACGGAGTGATGTCTCTAGAATATGATACCATGAGTGGTTGAATCTCTTTATGCGCGACGGTGAGACTGGGGGATGAATAGTAGATGGCATGAGGGTATAAAAGAGAAGGATACAAGAGAGCCCATGAGGTAATTAAGGATGTCGATACATCAGAGAGATAAAAGTGCAGAAGTTTCCATAAGGGTTAAAGCACAAACATCGACGCAGGAAGAGAATGCAGAAAATCTCTTCTTTGCATTACCTTTCTTGAACTAAGATGCAAACCATTTAGATCAAGAGGATATCTTTGGTAGTGTTGTACCTCAGCATTGTAAGTGGGTTGAGATACTTCATGGTGTGGGTTTGGAAATGGGGGTACAGGTAGTTGAGTGGGGGTGGATATATGAGATGGATGTGGTTGATGTTGTGGTTGTGGTGGAGGTGGATGGTAGGGATAGCATGGAGTTGGGTATGGAGGATATTGAGGGAAATATTGAGGATGTTGAGGATTTTCCCAATAATTTCCTTTCCAATCATGTTTCCAATATTGGGTTTGAGGTTGAGATGGCCAAGGTTGTCAAGGAGGGAGTGTCCCAATTAGTTTGAGATGGATGTGAATAAGCTTGACATTGTGAAGTAGGTCCTTGCATCATATCAAGTTGACTAGGCTTCCAGGGTCTCCTTGGAGCTATGTAACATAGCTTCTTTGGTGATTGCTTTGCTCCATTGTCTTCTTGGTAAACTTATTTAAACCTGGGGAATGATGAGAAACATTTAGTAGCATATGATTCTGCATGGATAACAAAAATAACAACATCTTCTTTTTGCTCATTTTGCATTCTTCACATTTCTACTTGTTCACTTAGATTGCTAAGAATTTCTGTTTTAAAGTTATCAAGAAAATTTCCAAGTTCATCTTGCCTTACCAATGTTGATGTTGATTTACTTACTCTTTCCCTTCCTCTTGATATATGCTTGCATGTTTCACAAATTCCTTCAAATGACAATTGGTATACATTTCCTCTACTCATGAGATTAAGGAGATCAATCCACTAATCCCTAATTGTTCTAAGTAAGAGGGTTTTTAGTGTGTTAAGTCCTAGATGATGCAAAATTCCCTCTTAACATTATACATGAACATCTCTATTAGATCCTCAAGGCTCTCATCTTCTTCTTGGTTCATTCTAAAAATTTCTTCTCTAAGATCATGATCGTTATATTTTTCTAGAAAAAAAAATTTCATATCATTCCATGATCTTACTAAATTACTACCTAGACTCATGAACCATTTAAGAGCTCTATTTTTCAATGTTGCAGGAAACAATCTCAGTTTTTGAGTGTGTGATAAGTAGCCATAAGAACTACAAAGTATCTCAAAATCAAAGAGAAATGTTTTCAAATCCTCTGTCCTCATACCATGGAAGTTGGGAAGGAAAGATGGAGCGATGTTCTTCATAGGTACACTAATGTCCATATCTTAAATGGGAAACCCAATAAGATGTTCTTCATTGTCATATTATCCATCCATCTCTTCATCCTTCAAAAGTGTATGGTGATGTGTTTCTTACTGCACCATGTGGTCAAGTGGGGGGGTTGGTATTGGAGAAATATTTTTCTTTTAAATATTATGAGTATCCCTACTCTTATGAGGCATGAAAATCAGATATTTTTTGTATTTTTCAATCTTTTAGAAACGACATGAAAATGAAAGCAGAAAAGAATGCTAAAACAGAATCAAAGCATCTACTAGACACCTCCCCGACATTGACGCCAAAAAGTGGTGAGCCCTGGTATTGTACCAAGAGTGCTGCAATTCCCAGGGGCTGCCATACTTTACTTTATCAACCTGGGGTTCGTACAAACTTGGAGGTAATAGTGCTATATACACAGCAGATGCATTATGTCCATGTCATCCTCTTCCGCTTTACGAAAGGGTGCTATTTCTAAGGGTTCTCAGTGAAGTATGTCACACTTCAATGAAACTAAACTAAATTGCAAAAAGGAAATGACATAATGAAACTAAATTAAATCACTGAAATGAAATGACATAAATGAAACTAGTTTAATTTTCAGAAAAAGGAAATGACTGAAAAGAAAGTAAACTATATTACTAAAAAGAAATGGTAGAAAGGGAACTGATTCTAAACCACACTTAACTCGGCCAATCAGCCTAATGTGCTCTACTTATCCTGTGGTCTATTTATCAAGCTTCTATCCATGCAACTAAGTTATCTGTGACTTGATTCTAATTCAAAAAGAGTTGATTTGCAGCGTGGAGGAAAGAAAAGGGCAAAAGTCGTTAATGGAGGGCTCAACACATGAAACAAGGCTTAGAAGTGGAAAGCGGGGTAACCTTATAAACCCTTATAATATAGTGCATAAATGGATTTGGAGAGGAATAATGTGAAATATGCGATGGTGGAGATGCGATGGAGGCAAAGGTTGCGATATACGACATCACAATCGCAATATCGCAAAAGTAAAGGGATAGCAGAAATGTAGTTCGGGAGCGGGAGTGAAATGCGAAATGCGATGAGGTAAATCCTATGAAGTGCAAAGTGCGACAGGTGAAGTGGCGGTGGGACCGATATCGCAATCACAACATCGTAACGTTGGAGCGGTAAGTGTTGAAGGGAGAGGGGAAATGTTGCGAAATGCGATGTGCGATGCGGCGGAGTTATCGCATCGGCGAAATGAGTGGTAAGTGTTAAATGAAGGAGGTAAGCAGTGCAATTTTTGATTTCGCAATATCGCAATCAAAAGATAGGAGCGGTAAGTGTAATGGAGAAAGGAGAAAAGTTGTGGTTTGCGAAGTGTGATCTACGATAGTGGGAGTTTCAATGAGGAAAGGCGGAGGTCGAGTTCAATAGTTATTCAAGCATTTTGCGTTAAAATAGTAAGGCGATCGTGAAAGATAGAAACAAAGGAATAAGGCGGGCTGAATGTTTTAAGCACTTTTAGGGAAAAAGGTGGGTGCAGCGTTTAAACAGGAGCGCAACAAAGGCATACAAAATGGTGTTTAAGCCATGAAGATGGAGATGAAAAATGAAGCAGGAAGCACCATGGAGTTGCTCTAGGGTGTTGACATTAATTCCGACAAGCAAACCTACAAATTCATGCATGGAAAAACAGAAAAGAATGTGTAATAAAACAACGAACAGAAAGAAGTTTTTGGGTTTGTGGGAAGGTTTACCCTCCTCAAGCTCTATTGAAAGAGATGAGAAGGGAAGTCTAGATCCATAAATTTTTGTTTTTTCTCCTCTCCTCTATTACTCATAAGCAAATAAAAACTAAAACAACGAACTGAAAGCAAATACTAAGCAACAATGAAACTATCAGAAGCATATATAACTAAATTGCAGAAGAAAAACTAGCTAAATGATAGAAAGGAAAAATATAGTAACATTAGAGAAGTTGAGGCACATGGGTTGGGCCCTGACCCATGAACCCAACTCTCTGGAATTAAATCAGTAAATTGGAGTCTGCCTACTCATTTCATTCCAAATTACATTCCAAAGGTCTTAAACAACAAAAGCCTAATATCATGCAGCAAAATTTTTGAATGGAATCGAATCACTGACTATCTAACTAACTCCCTAGCTCTAGCTTTGCTCTATTTATTCTACAGGGCAGCTACCAACAACACCCATGAAAATAGTGATTGAGTCCACTTTGACTCCAAGTAAACATAGATTGAGTGACCTTCATCTTCAATTGCTTGGCTGCCTCTAGGAATTCGATTTGCTGGAGACTCCAAGTGAAGTATGGCTTGAGTGCACTTGGTCTTGAGTTCCTTGGCTACCTCTAGAATTTGAATTGCTGGAGGGAGATCTCATGAGGATCCTTTGGAAAACTTTGAGAGTTAAGGAGGTTGGACAATCCCCTTGAATCTCTCCAATATTCTCCCTACTTTCCTGATGTTGTGCTCATTTATTCTCCAATCATGATCTTCCAGTGGTAGAGAGAAAGTCCCTAAATCATCTCCTTATCCAAATCTATATAATCTGCCAAATATTCTCACAATATTCTACAAAAATAACCAATATTAGGCAAAAATATGAAACTACCTTTAATCCTTCCTAAGAACATATTAAAGCATAAGAAAACATTATTAAGTGCAGAAGGAGAGATTTAATATATCCTTTTATGTGCATAAGAAAGGTAGATGGGCCTAAGAAAGTTTAGCTAGGCCTTATTTTATGTCTAATTTAGAGGCCCATCATCACCCCCCTACTGAAACTATTGCTCATCCTCTGAGGAACCTATTCATCCTCCATGCCTTATGGTTCTTCCTACATGTTGGCTTATTTCATTTTATGTTTCTTGGTGTTACACTGAAAATTGTCACCTTGACGTTTTGTTGTCCGTATGAGCTCATTATCACTCATACATTTCTCCCTTGCAAGTCTAAACACATAAATTCCTAATATCAAGCCTCGAAAATAAGAGAAAAGCTCATAAAAGTCCTTAAAACACTTGTACTGCACTTTCTCTTAGCTTTACCTGCGGTACCGCACCTTTTGTAAAAAAAAATTGCGGTATGTACCGCACTTTTTCTTCATTAAAAGTGCAGAGCCATGTAAAAGGTAAAAAAAGGCGCAAGTAAAATCTAGAAGCTCAGTTTGAGTCATTTTTGGAAGCTTCTAGAAACAGTCATGTGGTGGAAAGTCTGCTCTTTTCAGGTTCATGCATCCCATCCATTAAGGAGCTAACCCCTTGATGTAAGGAGCTAATCCCTTTGAAGGAGGATTCTATCCCTTCTTGTTTGGAGCTGTAACCTCCTCTCTTTCACTATAAAAAGAGGCATAGGGCAGCCTCAAAGGGAGTTCAAGCTTTAGTATTATTTGAGGTGAAGTGCTGTTGGAACTTAGACCCTTTTAGCTGAGATTTTATGTGGGAAAGATTACATACCTATATGTATCTCGGTTGGAAGAGTGCAAGGCTTGTCAGAGTAAAGGAGATTCCTGCTTCGGACCCCAGGAAGACCTGTACAACATCAAGGCGGACACGGTTGTAAGGTTTTTCTTACTATTCAAATTTAATACAAATAAGTCTGTTTTTCTCAATAAGTTGTCAATTGATTGGTTTATTTTATGGATTCCTTTATCACCATAATAGATATGATTTATGAATATATCCTATGCAGGTGCTATTTGATGTTTGTTTGTTTGTGATTGCAAATCTTTGAAGGCAACTCTTTCGGGCGACTGAAGGATGACTACTACAAACAAGCATTGGATCAAAGGTAAGATCGTAAAACCTTTATAACATTTAATTATGAATCGCTATATATCTAGAGAAAGATAGATTTAATTGTTTGTTTGTTGCTAGCTATCCATAGGACGCTTGGGAGGTCTGTCTTGTCTGCAAGAAAGACCTATCCATCCAACACTTGGGTCATGCGTTGCTTACCCTGCTAATCTTCTTGCTATTCTGCTTGCATTTCGTTTTGTAGGTTGTTATAGGTCAATTTGGGCGCCATTCCCAATGACCTGTTTAACTGGACATCATCTCCAGGACCAATGATCAAGAGTCTATCATTCCCTATCATTTCAGTTGCTACTTGCCCTAAGACAAGAAACAAGACAAATCAAGCAAGACTTTCATCAAGCAAAGGTTTCCATGGTTTGAATCTTATTATATAACATATGAGAGCTCACCAATGCAATCTCTAAGGGGCCTAAGTGCGTTGCATATGCAGGTAGCCCCATGCGAGGCTGCTCTACAAAGCACTTCCCGACATTCACAGGTGTGTTGGTCACATTGGGAGCGAAATTCTCATTGTTCCGGAATCTCCACTTGGCTAGTGCCTTCTAGAAGAGTTCACATGTGTCAAGCTTCGGATCCAAATGTCCATTTGACATCTACATGATTGGAAACATTTCTTGCCTCTTTTTGGAAATTTATTGATTGCAAAACAACCTACAATTCATCTATAAATTGAGCACAGGTCTAAGTGCTTGAGAAGGAAGAATTTTACTAGAGAAATGTTGGAGGAGTTTCAATTGAGAGCTAGATTTTTGAAGCTTTTGCTGGAGAGATTTATACTGTGATGAGGCTTGGGAAAGATGCTGGAAGGTCACTTCAAATCAGTCACTAGGTTGTAACCTCTCCTTCTATCATCAATAAAGAGTACTTCTTATTTTTCCCTATATGCATATGTATTGGCTTTGATTTTCCATATTGTAAGATCTTGGTTGATGTATATGGTTTATGCTTTACTGATTTAGCTAACTAGCTTGAATAGATATCTATATTATTGCATCTTCTGCTGTTTCAGTGTTCTTTCTTGCAGGAAGCATTCGACTCACAAACCGCTTGAATTTGAAGCTGCAATGGAAGCGACAGAAGGAGTCATTTGGAAGCGACTGAACAAGTAAGCATCCAATCCTCTCTGTGTATCTGTTCTGAGTTAGGAGAAATAGTCGTATAGCCTTTCACCTGTTGTTCTAGATTAGCACCTGTCTAGGGAAGCGTGATTTATCCGTAATTCAGAATTCTGGCCCAACAAATTGGTGACTCCACTAGGGAGAATTTCTCTTAGTTCTAGGTATTTTAGCCTCTGATTTTCTTTGTTTATCCACCCAGTAGCTATTACACATAAATATTAAACTTTTTCAGAGCCTAATTTGCAAAGACAGTGAGTTAAACAGTACCATTTTTCTTTTTTTACTACGCCCAATGCACCCTTAGACTGGACACAGTGCTTTGCAGAGCATTGTCTCCCTTCCTAGCCTGCGTTACAGAGGACTGTCTCCCCTTGGAGACTGCGTTGACTCCTGAAAGTGACCAAATTCCCTTGAATTTGACTTTGCAACTTGCTTCAGTTTTGTTTGCTGCTGTGTTCTGAAAATTTTGATGCTCAATTGACCAGTGAATCTATATACTTCTTCCTCCTTTGGCTGAAAATTTGTTCAATGTTTGTTTAGAAAAGTTTTTCTTTTTCATTGACAAGTTGATTTCAAAGTACTTTTTATGGTCGCATTAAGAATAATTTTCTTTCGAAATAGGAGATTGTTGTAAAATCTTCATTTCCTTGATAGGAGAAATTGTTGTTCAAATCCTCATTTTTCCTTCAAAAGAGAAATTGTCGTTTGTGTTCTTCGTTTCTCGAAAGTAAAAAGAATTTGAATTATTGATCTAGTGCACCTAGTTTCTTTTCTGCATTCATAACATTAAGGAAACTAAAAATAAAAACTTGCATTTGCATGTAGGATTATGTGTGTTTTGCAAAAGGAACATTAGGAAATTTGCATTTAGTTTTTGATTCATTGATTTGTTTGCTCACGAACTATTTGATCTCTTCCCTTAGTAGCTAGGTTCTTCATTGAAAAGAGCTGAAAGTGAAAGTTTGTTTATCATTCTTAGCTTGCATTTTAGGAATTTCATATACATCATCGCGGTGAACCTTTGAAAGGAAAATTGTTAAGCCAGATCAACATAAAATAAATCTCAATTTACTTAACAATGCATTGGAACCATAACGATAACATTTAGAAGGTCTAGGCTAGAGACGTGTTCCGGCGTCGTAAAACATAGCAGCTGTCGTTAACTTGTCTGCGATACATTCCAAGTGTGATAACTCACTCCACGTACGTAAGTATATCGTAGCTCGTCCACGTACTTTCGGGTATATCGGGCGGTGTTACAGTATGATAAGTATAAAGGGGTGCTCTCACTGTGCAGTTTCACATCAGACAGCGGTAATACGGACTTGGGCCTCCACGTACCTTCGGGTATATTTTGGAGGACAAATTTTAGGTGCTATCCATCCATAGTGAACCGAGTCGACCACCTTGAAATTGTGATACACCGAACACAACATTCGAGGAGATTACCTGCCTGTACTTCTTGGTTCGCCAGGAGGTATTCTGCAGTTCACAGTTTCTTAGTAAACCCTTTTGCCTAGCATTACCCTCTTTTTGTTTATTTGTTTTTTGGATAAAATAAATCAATAATCATGGAAGAACAAAATCCTATCCCCCGTCGTTCACGTAGATTAGCTTTAAAACCACCTTTACCACTAGAAGTTACTTCTAGTAGGCGAAGGAAATCATGATCTGTCGAATCAAGTACAATTTGTACCTCTGGCGAAACATCATCTTTTAAACCAGAGTTAGCTCAAATAATTTCCACACATCCTGGTTCATTTACTGTTGTCGAAACGGATTCTTCACAGCTACCCGTGGTCACGATCCATTCAATCGTTGAGACCATACCTCCTGGAACCGACATTGTTCAATCACAAATTGATCCAGATCCTGTCTCTTCTTTGCCAGAAAATTTGAATCCTGAAGTCGAACAACCAGAATTTGTTCCTACCTTGGTCACTCCACAAATTTCTGTAGCCACTGAAACTTCTATATCACACAGTCAACCGTCTAAAATATATTTTGGGCATGACGGTGAAGTTCTTCCTCCTGGTTTAATTGCGATTGAAGAAATCCCACAAGACGATACACCTTTAACTCCAACCCATTTTGGGGGGGACCTTTACCTGTACCAGTCTTTTCCTCAATCGTTTCCATCTGCTTTTGTTGATCCTATTGCCATTCAATCTCCCGTCGATTTTGGACAGCATACATTTGGTCACACAACCATGTCTGAACCAACATCTTCGGTTGGGTTTGTTGTTCCAATTACATCAGCTCTTACCCTCGCTACTCCATCGATGTTCACAACCTCACTAGAGTCATATTTAAACAGTGGCCCTTCAGTCCCAACAACTTAAAAATCATTATCTAGCACTTTCTCTGGTACATCTTCAAGACCATGGTCTTTACCAATGTCATCATCTGATGTTTTAACTTGTAGTCCTATCGTTAGTACTGAACGACTTGATTCATTACATACATCATCAGGGAAATATCAAGTCAGCCCTTTTGGGTCAATTCCTTTAAGTACCATATCAACTAGACTCCCAGCATTTGGAGAAAATTATTTTCTGTCTTATTATCCTCCTTATGCTAGGGGGAAACCTTTGGTCACCCAATATGACAGTACTTAGTCACTTTTTGGTCAAACTAATGTTGACATGAATGTTTTTCAATGGCAACCCACTCTGCCTATCCAACCACAAACAGTTGTACACTCATATCAACCGATTCAACCTGTTACACCCGCTTCATTACCACTTGTTAATACATCTATACACCTTTTACAGAATCAAAATATTGTACATCAACCTTATCAGGCAGGTTCTTTGACTCAATATCATCAAATGTTGGGTCCACAGACTCAAAATCCTTTGGTTAATTTACAACAACCTGTATCAGGGATCATTTATTCACAAGCTGTTGTACCATTTTATGGGATGTCACAAACGCAACCTGGTTATACATATCAACCGAATCCAACTTATACTAATTTGGGTTATAACATTGGTGGACAGACCCCTTGGCAGCCACAAGCGTAAATTCCTCAAACTTGATTTCAACAAGTATCATATCCAGGTTTTGGTCAACAGAATTCTCAAGCGTTTGCTATGCAAAAAAACCCCTATCTAGGTTACCAACAGCAAATTCCATATGCTGGTGCTCAAAGAATTGTTTCCCAAGCAATTCCAACTTATCCTGGCTATGCCCAATTTGACCTTAATCGACAGTTGCCTTTTGTTGCAACCTTGGAATTACCAGATTTAAATCGGTTAACCAATGACCCTATCAATTATGCTCCTTGGTGGCCGATGATACCTCATAAATTACCCTCCGATATTCCTAAATTCAATGGAAACCCTGGAGAAGATCCGTCGACTCATGTCATGACTTATCATTTATGGTGTTCATCAAATTCCCTAAATCATGATTCTGTTCGACTACGTCTTTTCCAGCGTACGCTCACAAGTATGGCTGCTAAATGGTATATTGAGTTACCTAGAGCTTCTTTCGACAATTTCACTGCTTTAACTACTGTCTTTTTGACCCATTTCCAGTTACCGATCAGATATGGAACTGGAACAGAACTCTTGACCAACTTAAAACAAACTAATTCTACTCACATTTTCGATCATATTCATGAGTGGCATCGTCGTCGACGAATGGTTAAGACATTTGTTCCTGATCATCTCCTTGTTGAATGGTTCATTAAGTCCCTGTTACCATCTATAACTGAGGATGTGGCTAAAGGAGGCATCGTCACATAAGAGCAATTTATCGCTCGTGCCCAATATTTAGACTTGATTTATACTCAATCTGGCACGTTCTATGAAAAAATTCCTAATGCGTTGCAATCTAATTTCAATGTTCCTCCTCAAATAAAGGACTCTCATGCCAGAGACGGCTTGATAGGGACTACAAACACACACCACGCTACTGCATTTGATCCTGCTTCTACTTCCGAAATTAATGTCATGTCATTTGACAAAGGCAAAAGTGACAAGCAACTAGGAGGTAAGAAAAAGGGGAAATCAAAGAAAAAGCAAACTTCTAACCCACAGGAAATATCATATGATCAACCGTTTGGACCTCAGAAACCTTGTTATCCATGCATAATCTATAACAAGGAATAATTTGTTAGGGATTGTCCTCATCGTGCTGAAGTATCAAAAATCATCAATACTTCTCATGCATCAGCTATGCTGACAGACCCATTTCCAAATTCAGACACTAATTTGGTTGCTACAGATCCAGCTCCTAGTTCCCAAGTGTTAATGTTATCCACCACAAAACCTTCACAAGATATTTTGGTGTCGACGCGGAATAAAGACTATGGTAGTTCGGCCATTGATAAACCTACTAATCAGTACCACCTACTGTTATTCTTGAATTGACGATTAAGCCATCAAAGGGAGTAATTCATAAATTGACATATAATCCTCGAGTAAGAGCTGCACAAAATTATAATATAGTTGAAGATTTGGCTCAATCCCCTTCAGCTATGTCTGCTCTTGAGGTATTACAAAATTGTCCCTCCCAGAAGCAGGCTTTATTATCAGCCGTTAGTGGAATTGATCCAACTGATTCTAATCTTGTGGTCTTTAATCATACGGGCTATGTGCCACAATTACCAGCAGAATTGGCATTCTCAATACAAGTAAATGTTTTCAATCACCTTGTTCATCGCACTATTATTGATGAGGGAGCATCTACGTTCATTATGTCTCTAAACTGTTGGAAGTCACTTGGCTCGTCGCAATTATCACAATCATCAACGACGTTGAAGGCTTTTGATGGAAGAACATATAAACCTTGTGGTATTATCAATCATCTCCAAGTTGAATTAGGGAGGGAAAAACAGTAAGTATTGATGTCAAGGTTGTTGATGGACCCCTTGAATATAATATTTTACTTGGAATACCATGGGTATATGCAATGAATTCCATTGTTTCTACATATTTTAGAATGATTTCCTTTCCACATAAAGGTATAATCACAGTCATTAATCAATTATCCTTTTTTGCCTCCGCTTCGCAGGTAACTGGAAGCGTTCCATTTGTTCAGTTACCCCAACTAGAAACCCAAAACATTGGTGTAGGACTCTTAAAGGATTCCACTCTTATGGGAACCTTTGCATTACCGCCGCCCGCGACGTCGGCAGAAATTACAAGCATAGAGACCTGCTACATGATCTCTTCCACTCTATCTGGCTTAAGGGAGAGTATGGGTGATTATGATATTTCTACGTTGGATGATGTTTTACCGCCCAACCCTATTGAGCTGGCATAGCAATCAATCTATTTGTCTTGGGTGGAAAATCTGAAATCAGCATCGCCGAGTGTTTGGGTTGATCGTTCATTAGATTTTGGTACTCCAGCTGATACATTTTCCTCAAAATTTTTGACAGCTGAAAATATTTTGGAAGCTATGATGTCAGAAGGAGAACCATGGGAAGATTATCATCATTGTTCCCATCTTCCTGATTATGAAGAAAATAATCTAAGTGAACTATATCACCCATCCATCAAAACTTTCTTTTCGAATTCTTTACTGATTAATGCAATTGACTCTAAGCGAAATTTATCTAATATCGAAGAAACAATTTCTATCGATATTTCAACCAAACCTAGCATTGTAGAAAATATTCATGTCGATGTATCTTGTTCTCCATCAGAACTTGATTCATATCGTTCTCTTTTTCGTGAATTTTGTGACATATTCGCTTGGTCTTACGAGGAAATGCCAAGCATAGATACTAGTATAGTTGAACACGCTATTAATATGTATCCTGATGTCAAACTGGTGCGTCAACGGCTTCATCCTGTTCATCCAAAGAAAGTCGCTGCCATCAAAGAAGAAGTTGAAACACTTTTGCATGTTGGTTTCATTTACCTTGTTCCACTTACTGAGTGGGTTTCCAATATCGTTCCTATTATGAAAAAACAAGGAACAATTAGAGTGTGCGTCGATTATCAGGATGTCAATCAGGCTTGTCCAAAATACAACTATCCTACTCCCTTTATCGACCAGATTATTGACGATTGTGCTGGATGTAAAATTTTTTCGTTCATGGATGGATTTTCCGGCTACAATCAAATCAATATCCGCCCAGATGACCAGCATAAGACAACATTCATTTGTCCCTGAGGCACATTCACATATAGGAAACTTCCATTTGGTTTAAAGAACGCTGGGGAAACTTTTCAGAGAGCAATGGATTATGCTTTCAACGACATCAAGCACATTGTTCAACCATATCTAGATGATTTACCAGTGCATTCATGAAATCGGATTGATCACCTGATGCATTTGAGAGCCATTTTCTTACGCTGCCGACACTACAAGATATGCCTTAATCCACACAAATGTGTGTTTTGTGTTGGTTCTGGTTGCTTGCTCGGATTCGTAGTCTCAAAAGAAGGAATTCGAATAGACCCACTGAAGGTACAGGCCATTCTTGATTTTCCTGCACCATCAAACTTACTTCAGATACAAAAACTTCAAGGAAAGGCTAACTTCCTGAGAAGGTTCATTCCAAACTACACCGAAATGGCTAAAGGATTTACTCGATTATTGAAAAAGGGGGTTCCCTTCCATTGGGACCAAGTTGTGTAAGCTTCTTTTGATGCTGTCAAGGACCATCTTGTCCGAACGTCATTAATGTATCCTCCTAATTATCAAAATGATTATTTCGTATATATCTCCGTGGCTGAAACAACCATCGCTATGGTTTTGGTCCAAGTAGAAGATGGAATTTAACATCTGATCTATTATTGAGTCATAATCTCAATGATACGAAAGTTAAGTACTCGTACGTGGAAAAGCTTTCCTTGGCAGCTGTTCAAGCTGCCCAAAGATTTCAAAATTATATCCTGCTCCGAAAAACAACAATAGTTTCAGATTGCAACCCCATGACTTACATCTTATCATGTCAATTGCTGGGGGGAAAATATTCAAAATGGATCGTCATTTTGCAGGAATTTGATTTTGAATTCTTCAAATCCAATTCAAAGAAGTCTTTAGTCTTGGCTGAGCTTCTCTGTGACCTTCCCTTTAATAGTACTGGTACTATGTCGGAACCATCTATTCCAGACGAATCTCTGTTTCTGATTGGATCATCTGATCCCTGGTATGGATATTTCATCATTTATCTCCAAACCCAAACTTTTCGACCTAATACCTCTCGCTCTGATCAACGACATATTCGATACCAAGCCAAAGATTATCTGATCGTCGGTAATACACTTTATCGTAGTGGTGTCGATACAATTTTAAGGAGGTGCCTCACTCATGAGAAGGCCGAAAAATTATTAAATGATTTCCATGTTGGGGCTTGTGGTGGACATTTATCTGGATATGTTACCGCGCAGAAGATACTCCGTGCCGGTTACTTTTGGCCTACTATTTTTCGAGATTTCATCCTCGCAGTTAGAAGTTGTCATGCATGCCAGATTTTTGATCGTAAAATCTGTAAACCGGCAGCACCAATGCATCCTGTTGTCTCTGCTAGACCATTTAAAAAATGGGGTATTGACTTCATGACCTATAACCCTCCTTCGCCCGGGGGGCATGGTTATATTATTGTTGCAGTCGACTATTTTACCAAATGGGCCGAAGCGATGTCTACATTCAACAACATAGGACAAACATCTGCATTGTTTTTCTTTAACCAAGTTATTGCACAGTTTGGGGTCCCACAGGCTATAGTTATGGATCATGGGAAGCATTTTTGCAACCATATGATGTCTGAATTGACTGCCAGGTTAGGATTTTCACATGATAATTCTACTCCTTATTATCCACAATCAAATGGACAAGTTGAGGCTATTAAAAAAATTCTTAAACAAATGCTTCAAAGAATGATATGAGTCTGTAAAAGGAACTGGCACTTGATCCTGTACTCTGCCTTGTGGGCGTATTGAAACTCAGTGAGAAACGCAACCAGATTTACTCTTTTTCAATTGGTGTATGGTCTGGAAGCTATCTTACCAATCCAATGTGAAATATCATCGTTAAAACTCGCGATAGACTTGTTACCTGACACCTCAGAAGAAGAAGCGCGTCTCCTTAACCTCATCCATCTAGATGAAACACGTCGAGAAGCCCAATTGGCCAACGAAGCGCATAAGAGACGTATAAAGGTGCAATATGACAAAAATGTCCAGCCTCACATCTACTCAGAGGGTGATTTGGTCCTTCTTTATGATCAAGAAGTTGATGTAATAGGTACAAGGAAATTCGAACCATTATGGCATGGCCCCTATATTGTCAAAAGAGTTCTTGCTAAGGGTGCCTATGAGTTAGTTGATTACGATGGAATTCCATTGGCATAGCCTAGGAATGGGTTGTATTTGAAACGTTACTATGCTTAATCATTAGCGTAGTAATTTTTTGTATTATATTGTTTATATGTTGTTGATTTGCATTAACTATCTTAATTTGTTTTTAGATTTTTTTTTACAGTAATAATCCGCTTTACTTTTCATCGCAGATGACTGAATCTTTGGAACTATTTTTTGGATATGTTGATGGTGCTAGTCGTAGTACGCAGAATCTATCCTCTGCAGCATGGGCCATTTTCGCTCCAAACGATGAGCTAGTGAGTTTTCAAGGGATTTGTATCGGTAGATCGACGAATAATATCATTGAGTATAGCACATTGATCGAACTTCTCTCTGATGCCATTTCATTTGGTATTAACCGCATAATCATAAGGTTAGACTCACAACTTGTGGTACTACAACTTACTAGTATTTATACTGTTAGAAATCCAACACTTCTTAGATTGTTCCTAAGAGTTTGACTTTTGGAGATACATTTTAATTTCATTCAATATCAACATATTTCCATAAATATGAACACTTTAACTAATTCATTAGCTAATCAAGTTTTAGATATACATTTGCGATATAGGTAAAGAAAACATTCACATCATTGAATAGGATTGCCCATTAAAAATAGGAAAAACTCTGGAAACATATGGATAGATAGTTATAGATGTTTTACAAAATTTGTGGGCAAGACACATTGGTCATCTGACCTCAAAATGTATGCAAAATGTCACAAGTAAACTAGTGGTGCTCATGGTAACATGCTATAGATCTAGCAATCCTACGACACAACCGCATCCAACGATTAGGAACCCCAATAGTGTGTCGCTGTAGTCACATGGGAAGCTCTTCAATCTGGCAATCCGAAATCCCGAAGGTCAACCCCTCTATGTGCTATTGAAGCTCTGCCAGAGTCTTAGCCATATCAAGGTCCTAAAGGACTGCTCTTCCGATAGCCCTCTCTACTGGCGCATATGCTTCGCGCTTTGGTTCCTCTACTGGTTGAACACGACCAATATCTGCATTACATCAAACATTTAGTTTGGTCTTGGAAAGAAATCAAAACACAAAAACATTATATAAACCTTATAAAAATCAAAAAACATGGTCGAATCATTCTTACCTATTGCACCCCACTGAGCACCTTCTGGTAATACTAGATCTAGATCTCCTCGGAAATCGATGCCTGCATATGCATACTCATCAATGGCAATGATCTGTCGCTAGAACCAGGCAAAGAATGCAGTTGAGAACACAATGGTCGATTGGCATGCATGCCGACCCATGAGTTCTACCCATCTCTGCATTCGAGGATCTCTAGGACTAGATATATCCAATGTTACATGTTGTGGCTGCATCAGTGGAATCCATTCCAAAGCGAAGGAGATAAGGTTTGAACCATCGCTGAAATTTTTCTTTCTTCCTTCCTTTTCTTTATTCAGTTGTTCCTTTATCTGAGATAGAACAGCTTTAGACCAGTTGAATAATGTTGGCTCTAAGCACTCTAGCGCATACTGCATATACAATCGGTTCGCTACATGTAGTGTAACGGTGCCAACAAGTTTAGTGATCGTGAAAAGGATGGTTCTCAAAGGAAAATCCCTCACATACCAGGTGTTTATTTTTCCATATTTTCTAGGTTCTAACCCTGGATAGCAATACTGCATAACATAATCTCTCATTGTCTCTCCTCCAACGGTAGACCCTGTGAGAGAAATGGGCAAACCTCTCCTCGACAAACCTATGAGAAAATACACATCCTCAACTGTTATGGGAACCACTTTGTTTTTAATGTGAAATGCCTCTACCGTTGGATCCCATGCTCGAACTAAGAACTCCAAGAGTTCTATTTGTTGCCTCATTCCTGACAATTTAAAGTACTTAAGCAGTCCACAATATCTTAGGGCTCTTACAGTACCCAGATCATTCAAGGAAATCATATCTTGTTCTTCATGTTCCCTTTCCCTCCATGTAATCGTCATTATAATCCGATGGAAACCTGAAAATCAACCATAAGATCCATTAGATTCCATTCATTGCAAAAAACTAAACAAATGTTGGACACAGCATGAAAACCAAAAACTTGAGTTGCGCCCAACGCACTCCCTAGGCCGAGACAGTGCATTGCACATGCAGGTACCCTTCACTGTACCTGCTATGCAATGCAGGTTTCGACATTCAGGGGTGTATTGCCCTCATTTTGGGCAGAATTTACCCTAGGGGCCTCAAAACCCTATAAATTTGCAAGGAATAGAAATGAAATGAATACTGAAGGGAAGAGGAGGTTTATAGCACTAACCTGGATCAAACGGCGATGAAATACGTCCACAGAAATGACCACAATCAACGACTGAAGTTCAGGGGAAAAATCAGGGTCAGAGCTCCAAAATGCAAATGGTAACTATGGAATGGTAAAAATGAATAGTGAAACTAATTTTTATAGTAATTTAATTTTTTGCAAGTTAAATTTATTGCTATACTAAGTTTTATTATGTTTTTTATCATGAAACAGGTATTTTTAATCCATTTGATTTTGTTCTGAACAGGAAATACAATTGATGAACAAATTAGTCGTACAGATTTATTCAAAGAATGACTTGACCACAAAGCATACATTTTCTCCCTATTTTTCAAGCTTTGTTAAAAACGAAAAAGGATTTTAAGTGCACTTTTATCTCTTTTTGGAGCTTCGATAACAGCGAAAAAGGAACCCCTGGAGTCTTCTTTCAGCTCTTTTCAGACTCCGATAATGTGAAAAGATTGCCGAGCACTTGTCTTTTCGAGCTCGTTAAAGTAAATGAATTGATATCTACTCAGTATAAGTTTAACCCTTTTCTGGACTGAGATAGATTATTTACGAAAAAGGAATACCTTGGTTAAACACGACCAAAGAGGTTCTCTCATATATTATTTTATACTTTTTCATATCTGAGTGACAAATTTACGAAAAAGTACTTTTGGAGTTCTCTTTCGTCCTCTTTTTCAGACTCTCTAAATATGAAAAAGGACTGGGCTATCACTGTTGTTAAGCTCGTTAAAACATAAAATAGCGACGGGCTTATCAATCATGGCAAGAATAGAGTTTCATTCATCGCTAGACTCGTTAAATTATTAAATAGTGATACATTATTCTCCCGAAGGGTTGAATTATAGATCAAGCAAATGTTATCCTCCTCAAGCTTGTTAAAAAATAAAGAGGTATTGGTCGACAAATGACCGGGGAAAATTTGGGAAAAGTAAGAAAAGTTTCTTTTTGGTAGCAAGTCACTCTTGAGCATGACACTTCTTTCACTCCATGTCCATGACTGTTTGGGTTGGGTAATCATCTTGATGGTTCATTCACACCTATGGTTCATCATACCTTCACTTCGGTTTTGGGTCAATGTTGCCAACTCATTACAATGTCGCCGATATGTTCAAGAGAAGTCATCCAATGATTAAAAACTCATCTGTCTGCAATACTCATAAACCTTCATTTTCATGACCACCATCCCTGAAAATTTCTATATCAAGTCATACCCTTTTCTCCGAGATCAGTAACTCCTGTTTTGCAATAAGGTGACTTCCTGTCAACGAAAAATCAATATCCAGGAAGTTCACTTAGAAACATCAGATTCCAGTACCATGAGGCTTGTTACAGCATCGACAAGATCCTCGCTTCTAGACCTTTGACCGAAAGATTTTGTTTGGCGTTCGACATCAAATCATCTATTCACACCTTACAAAATGTACTGCAGTACCTTGAGGGCCATTGACATTAATGGTGGTTCTCTCGCATCTGTTAATAGCTCACATCATTGGCTGGTAATCAAACGATGTATTTCCATGTTCAACTACAAATCATATATTCACATGGCTAGACTTGTACCCGAATGATCGAGTGAATGAGATAAGAAGACCCCAGATCTAGTTTCATCCATCCGGGCTGCGATTTGAGGATTATTGTACACATCATCTATACGGTGACTTTACATACAGATTTTCATCCAAACATGGGCCTATATCTGTAGGCATGTCTACATCTGGGAAACATTCCAATGTAGACGACTTTCTGAATTATGTACATGTTATTAGATTGTTTTATGTGATGAATATGGGAATGCCTACCCTCAGCAATTATGATCAAAATAGGATATATCATGATGTATTGTATTGTAAGATTGATGCAGGTGACCACTCTGCTTCGTTTCCAGACTCGTCACAGTGTAAAGCATCTCAATCAAATGTTCTTATTATTTAGATCTCATGCTTTAAGGGGCAATTGTTATAGATCAATTTGGGCGCCATTCCCAATGACCTAGTTAACTGGACATCATATCTAGGACCAATGATCAAGGGTCTATCATTCCCTATCATTTTAGTTTCTACTTTCCCTAAGGCAAGAAACAAGATAAATCAAGCAAGACTTTCATCAAGCAAAGGTTTCCATGGTTTGAAGCTTATTATATAACATATGAGAGCTCACCGACGCAGGCTCTAAGGGGCCTAAGTGCATTGCATATGTAGGTAGCCCCATGCAGGGTTGCTCTGCAAAGCACTTCCCGACATTCACAGGTGCATTGGTCACATTGGGAGAAAAATTCTCATTGTTTCGAAATCTCCACTTGGCCAATGCCTTCTAGAAGAGTTCACATGTGTCAAGATTCAGATCCAAGTGTCCATTTGACATCTACATGATTGGAAACATGTCTTGCCTATTTTTTGAAGGTTATTGATTGCAAAACAACCTACAGTTCATCTATAAATTGAGCACAGCTCTAAGTGCTTGAGAAGGAAGAATTTGAGTAGAAATGCTGGAGGATTTTCAATTGAGAGCTAGATTTGTGAAGCTACTGCTGGAGAGATTTATATTGTGATGAGGCTTGGGAATGATGCTGGAAGGTCACTTCAAATCAGTCGCTAGGTTGTAACCTCTCCTTCTATCATCAATAAAGAGTACTTCTTATTTTTCCCTATATGCATATGTATTGGCTTTGATTTTCCATATTGTAAGATCTTGGTTGTTGTATGTGGTTTATGCTTTACTTATTTAGCTAACTAGCTTGAATAGATATCTATATTATTGCATCTTCTATTCTTTCAATGTTCTTTCTTGCAAGAAGAATTCATCTCACAAACTGCTTGAATTTGAAGTTACAACAGAAGCGACATAAGGAGTCATTTGGAAGCGACTGAACAAGTAAGCATCCAATCCTCTCTATGTATCTGTTCTGAGTTAGGAGAAATAGTCATATAGTCTTTCATATGTTGTTCTAGACTAGCACCTATCTAGGGAAGCGTGATTTATCCGTAATTCACAATTCTGGCCCAACATAGGTGCTCCATGGAGGTCCTTAGGTGCCTTAAGAAAATCAATTTTTCATGCCAAGAGGTGGTGGGTCCACCTTTTATTCTATTTTTCTTCTTTTTTCCAACTTTATTTTATTGCATGCAAAATAAACTCAGATTTATTTTTTTTTCTGTTAACTGAGTTCATGCTTGGTTACCCCTTTGGCACTCCTTGTCTTTTATTACAATGAACTACTTACTGCCCACTTTCTCAAGTCATTTTTACTTTTTTCTTGTTTCTTTTCTTAGTGGAAAAAGTGAGGCTAGTTGCTAGATAAGGCTGAGGTTGCTTTGCTATTGATTTTGGTTATAAAAAAAAATTTCCTTCTCACACTTTTTAATGTTTTATTAAGCTATAATAGATTTGAAGAAAGGGTTAGATGATTGCATACCTGAGCCTTACCATTGATTTTTTTTTGCATGTCATATTGAAGATTCTGATAAAGTTGCTTGTGGGGATCTACTTGAGGTCCTTCGGAGCTTCTGAGCATAGGAAGAGGAAGTCCAAGTTTGACTACCTTTGACTAAAGTGTTGACAAAATTTTCTTTTTGTGCCAACTTGTTGTTTTTAGCTTGCAAAGGTTGGAGAGCACCTGCATTCATTAGAGGGAGATACATGGAGGTTTTCACCTAGGATATTTTATTTATTTATTTATTTATTCAACCCAATGAGTGCCTCATGGAGGTTTTCAATCAGTGAGCCAATCTCAGATGCCTCAAAGAGGTTTTCATATGAGATCTTATTCTTTCCCTTTTTTTCTTTTTTTTCACTTTCTTACTCTACTTGAAAAAAAACCCTTTTTCAAGTATAGGAATACTTCCAATGGAGCCATGTACACATCAAGATGATAAATAAAATCATGTGCACACCTAGAATACATGCTTTGACATGTACCTGAATATGAGAGATGAATTGCTTTGACTGGGATTGTATCAAGTATTGTTGAAGAAGAGTGTGTGGCTGCAACTTCATCGATGTTTGGAACCATATGTCAATATAGTTGTGATTCCCCAAGTCCACTTGCTGAGTTGGATCACCTTGGATGTCCTCTTCTATTATGACATTCAAATCTTCCTCTCTTTTTTTATTGTTCTCTTGAACACATGGAGGAAATGTTGGTAAACATGAGGGAACTTTATCAACATCTGATTCGGATACCTGCTCTTCATCAAGTGCAACCCTTGATATTTTGAACCCCTCATTTGGATCTTCTTCTTCTTGATGACGTCCTTTAATGACATTAAGAAAATATCTTCTTTGCAATACCTTTCTTGAACTAAGATCCAGACCATTTAGATAAAGAGGATATGTTTGGTAGTGTTGTACCTCAGCATTGTAAGTGGGCTGAGATACTTCATGGTGTGGGTTTGGAAATGGGGGTTATAGGTATTTTAGTGGGGGTGGATATATGAGATGGATGTGGTTGAGGCTATGTTGTGGTGGAGGTGGATGGTAGGGATAGCATAGAGTTGGGTATGGAGGATATTGAGGGAAATATTGAGGATGTTGAGGATTTTTCCAATAAGGTCCTTGCTAATCATGTTGCCAAGATTGGGTTTGAGGTTGAGATGGATAAGGTTTCCAAGGAGGGAGTGTGTCCCAATTAGTTTGATATGGATGTGAATAAGCTTAACATTGTGAAGTAGGTCCTTCCATCATATCAAGTTGACTAGGCTGCCAGGGTCTCCTTGGAGCCACATAACATAGCTTCTTTGGTGATTGCCTTGCTCCAGTGTCTTCTTGGTAAACATATTTAAAATTGGGTAATGATGAACAACATTTAGTAGCATATGATTCTGCATGGATAACAAAAATATCAACATCTTCTTTTGCTCATTTTTCATTCTTAGCATTTCTACTTGTTCACTTAGATTGCTAATAATTTCTATTTTAAAGTTATCAAGAAAATTTCCAAGTTCATCTTGCCTTACCAATGTTGATGTTAACTTACTTACTCTTTCCCTTCCTCTTGATATGCGCTTGCATGTTTCACAAATTTCTTCAAATGAAAATTGGTATACATCTCCTCTACTCATGAGATTAAGGAGATCAATCCACTCATCCCTAATTGTTCTAAGTAAGAGAATTTTTAGTGTGCCAAATCCTAGATGATGCAATTTTTCCCTCTTAACAATATACATGAACCTATCTATTAGATCCTCAAGGCTCTCATCTTATTCTTGGTTCTTTCTAATATTTTCTTCTCTAAGATCACGATGTTTATATTTTTCTAGAAATATATTTTGCAAATCATTCCATGATCTTATTGAATTAGTACCTAGATTCATGAACCATTTAAGAGCTCTATCCTTCAATGTTGCAGGAAACAATCTCAGTTTTTGAGTGTGTGATAAGTAGCCAAATGTTTTTGGATCCTTTGTCCTCATACCATGGAAGTTGGGAAGGAAAGATGGAGGGATGTTCTTCATAGGTACAGTGATGTCCATAAATTGAATGGGAAACCCAATACAATCTTCTTCATTGTCATCATATCCATCCATCTCTTCTTCCTTCAAAAGTGTATGGTGATATGGTTCTTACTACACCACGTGGTCAAGTGGGGGGGTTGGTATTGGAGAAGTATTTAAAAAAAAAAAGATTCTAAGTATCCCTACTCCTATGAGGCATGAAAATCGGATTTTTTTGCATTTTTCAATATTTCGGAAATGACATGAAAAGGAAAGCAGAAAAAAATGTTAAAACATAATCAAAGCATCTACTAGACACCTCCCCGGAAATGGAGCCAAAATGTGGTGAGCCCTGGTATTGCACCAAGAGTGTTGCAATTCCTAGGGGTTGCCCTACTTTACTTTATCAACCCAGGGTTCGTACAAACTTGGAGGTAACAGTGCTATATACACAGTAGATGAATTATGTTCATGTCATCCTCTTCCGCTTTACGAAAGGGTGTTATTTTAAAGGTTATCAGTGAATTTTGTCACACTTCAATAAAACTAAACTAAATTGCAGAAAGGAAATGACAGAAGGAAACTAAATTAAATCGTTGAAAAGAAATAACAGAAATGAAACTAGTTTAATCTGCAGAAAAGGAAATGACTGAAAAGAAACTAAACTATATTGCTGAAAAGAAATGGCAGAAAGGGAACTGATTCTAAACCACACTTAACTCGGCCAATCAGCGTAATGTGCTCTACTTATCATATGGTCTATCTATCATGCTTTTATCCATGCAACTAAGCTATCCATGACTTGATTCTAATTCAAAAAGTGTTGATTTGCAGCTTGGATGAAAGAAAAGGGAAAAAGTGGTTAATGGAGGGCTTAGCAGATGAAATAGGGCTTATAAGTGGAAAGCGGGGGTTTAAACCTTATAAAAACTTATAATATGGCGTAGAAATGGCTTTGGAGAGGAATAATGTGAAATATGCAATGAAGGAGATGCGATAGAGGCAAAGGTTGCGATATGCGATGTCGCAATCGCAATATCACAAAAGTAAAGGGATAGCGGAAATGTAGTTCGAGAGTGGGAGCGAAATGCGAAATGTGATGAGGTAATTCCTGTGAAGTGCGAAGTGCGACGACTAACGTGGCGGTGGGACCGATATTGCAATCGCAATATCGCAATGTTGGAGCGGTAAGTGTTGAAGGGAGCGGGGAAATGTTGTGAAGTGCGATGTGCGATGCAACGTGTTTATCGCATCGGCAGAACGAGTGGTAAGTGTTAAACAAAAGAGGTAAACAATGCGATTTGTGATTTGTGATTTCACAATATCGCAATCGGCAGATAGGAGCGGTAAGTGTAATGGAGAAAGGGGAAAATTTACAGTTTGCGAAGTGAGATGTACGACAAGAAGAGTTTCGATGAGGAAAGGAAGAGATCGAGTTCCATCTAGTGGTTTTCTATTATGGTTTCATAATATTTATATTTATTCATCTTTATTTTTTAATTCTTCCCTTGAGTCATCATTTTTCTAATTTCCCTTGCTACTCTTTCCCTGTTTTAATTGTTCAATCTCCTTAATGAGTGCTTCATAAAGGTTTTGTATCTTAGATAGCCCATCACCATTCTTCTTGATCTCTTATTTAGATTTGTTTAATTCATCTTATATTTTAAACAATGCCTCCATTTTTGTATCCTTTATCAATTTATTGGAAAATAATTTTTGAAATGCTTCACATATAATGTTACATCTAGTATCCATGTCAAAACTCCACCATCATTGATGATGAGCTTCACCATTAAATATTGACTTGCCAATAAAGGATAATTAACATATTGCTTTACCATCCTCAACCATTCTATGGGAATTATTGCATATGTTTCTTCATGTTCACTAAATTTAGGTATTGCCATTGCTTATTAATTGAGGTCTAATCCAAACCCTTGTATTATAAATTCAATATATTAACAATAATAATATCTTCTACGGTTAGCTCAATTGGTCGATTCCCTATTTTTAAAGCATTTTATTGATAGGTCATGGGTTCAATTCTCTTGACACTCTCAAGGTTTAGGTTCCATGGTTGAGCGATGGAAAATAATCCCTACCAATATTTCGTGGACATTGCGGTCACCAATCTCTCGGGTTCGTGAACCACATTTAAAAAAAAGAAGACAATAATGATATAAAAAATTATCATCCTTTCACACATATTCTTCAATTTTTTTCTCTTTACAATGCCTTTTGAATCAACTTAATCAAACATCCCAATGAAATGGTACGGTAGTTTTAAGTTAACATGCATTTTAAAACACTATTATGGAATTTGTCCTAATGGCTAACCTTAATTCTAGTGTATCTCTACAATTTCACCACTTACAAGTCTGAAATTTAGGCCTCTAGTACTCATATATGTGTGTTATATTATAGTTCCATAGATTTGATTAAAATTTGATATGCCAAGTGAAATTTATAATAACTTTTACAAAACTTGTTTATTTTCGGCCTATTTCTACGAACAAACTTGTATAACATGCCATGTACCCAATTATTCAGATATAATTTTGAAATTCTTATGTGAGGTACTTCTATATGTATCTTAAGGTCCCTGAATATTTCATAGTATGAAATGTCCTAGAAAATAAGTTATATATGAGGATTACCATGCCATCCCTCATTATTCATGGAAAAGGTGTTAGCCACAATTGTCATGATGAAGAATACTATATAAGATTCCATATTGTAACTCTAGTTTAGAGTTGAAGGAGTCAAACGTAACCACTAATAGGCTATCAAGTTGTGTTATAATCGGGTCACTAAGGGGAAAAATGGTTTCATTCTATTCGAGTGAATTTTGTTCCATATATGACAAAAGTAGCTAGGGGAGTATATGAAGGTAGCAAATAGA
Organism: Pinus albicaulis; assembly: GCA_034641835.2. Classification (NCBI taxonomy): domain Eukaryota; kingdom Viridiplantae; phylum Streptophyta; class Pinopsida; order Pinales; family Pinaceae; genus Pinus; species Pinus albicaulis. The sequence continues at coordinate 908,464,849 of CM076583.1, read as the reverse complement.
GGGGGTGTGTATGTTGTAGTATCCCATGGGCCACATTTTTCACTGCTTTGTACTTGCATCTATTTTCCATTTAGGAAAAGAGAGTAGAGTAGCCTCAACTTCCAATTAGGTTTTCTCCCAAAAGGGTTTCCTAGTTTAAATCTTGTGTCAATTGTTGTTTGTGAGTTTTATTTCATTGTTCTCCATTTTTTGCATAATTATAATTTGCATTTACACGAAATAAATAATAATTAACAAATCCAAAAATGTAAGGAGAAATAAACCCTCATAGTATAGATTTCAAAATTTTGTAATTTATTCTAGATGTGTTGTGACAAACTGTTTAGTGGAATGATAAAAAAAAATTAGTAATCATATTGGTATTATAGCAAGTTTCTTTAGGTATATTGTGGGGAATTGTAGAGCATCTAGTTCGGTTAATTCAAAATTCATAAAACCCTATCCATTGCTAATAAATTTTTTAATAACCCCCAAGATCTCACAAAGGAGAGGTTTGCATGGCTAGAATCACAAGTCACAAAAATAAAACATAATGTGAACCTCCTCATGGTGGTGCAAGCCAATAAGTTCAATCTATTTATATAAGATGGAAATTTTAATGCAGAGGTTCAATCAAAGGGAAAATTGAATGATTAGAAAGAACTAGAGATGAAGTCTAAGAAAGAACCTAAAAAGGATCAACCATGAACCATTCATAGTATTTATTCAAATGGAAGTGAAGGTCGACTTCAAACCATATCAAAGTGAGATTGACACTATGAATTTAAATCATTGGTTGTAGTAATTATAAGTTTATTTTAGTGTTCATCATATATAAGAAGAATGGAATGTTTCATTTTATTTGTTGAAATTAGAGGTCCATGCCCTGACCTGGTGGGAAAACCACACAAAGACCTTGAGGTTTGAGGGAGATCCTCCAATTACTAAGTGGGAGGATTTAAAAACCCTCAATTCACAATTTTATCCTATTTGATATTTAAAGGACTAGTGGATCTAGTGGCATTACATTAGGCAGAAGCAGGGGTAGAGTGTACATGAGTACAACACATAATTTAGAAATATGACAATAATATTGGGTATCTCCCCAAAGAACACAAATGTACTCAAGTATGTAGGGGGTATAAATGACTATATGTGGAAGTAAATGATGCTTTTCAAGCACAGATTAGTGGAAAATTCTTGTTTACATGCACAATATTTGGAGAACATATGTTAGAAAAAGGGGAAATCTAGTGGGTCTAAGCAGAAAGATCATCAAGAAATTTTCAAGGAGGGGAAGAAGTAGAAAGGGGGGAAGGAAAAAAAGAAAGTGTTGAGTATGTTGGAAGTTTTTTGTTGTCATTGATGTCAATTCTAGTCATTGATTCGTGTGTTCATGAGCTGGACAACAATTATGAAGACCAATACTACTTACATTTTCAACCGTGGGCACCAATCCTAAGATGTATAACCAAGTAGTTAGATGTTAGAAAATTATTATAACAATCAAGTGATCATGATACTTCTAAGCACAAATCAATTAATCATTAATAATTCTAAGCATAATTGAATACCACCCCACTTTTCCATTTAAAATGGACCCAAATTTTAGTAAGAATTATGTTGAAAATCAAAATTCTACTCTATATTAATAAACTTGCCCATAAGACTTTGTCTCTGGGGTTTTTGTCAATTTTAAAATTATCTAATATGTTGGATTTTCCAAAAACATAAACATAACGAAAAAAGGAAATCTTGACTTACCAAAAAGAAAACCTTCATTATAAATAGGGTGATTTGAGTGCCCAATATACAACTATGTCAATGAATATTATTGTTCATTTTCGGATTGCTTGTTATGGCAGAGAATCACAACATCCTTCATATAGTGTATCATGGTTCTTAAAGTGTCACTTGGCCTCTTTTACTTCTTCTTATATCATTTTCTATGTCCCTTTCATGGTGTATTGTGGTTCTTAAAGAGTCACTTGGTCTCTTTTACTTCTCTTTATATAATACTCCATGATTACATCCAGTTTATGATATTTTCATTTTTTTTTAAGTTTTAATGGTTTAAATATCTTAGAATTCTTTCGGTAATAATCACATGTAAATGAACTTCGTCGACGTTTTTCGAACCAACCAGTGTGGTTCATCATGAGGACTAGGAAGATTATTTGTCTCATTTAAAAAAACATTCGTTAAAAAACTAAAAGACTAAGTCAAAAGTAAAAAGCATAACCATTAAAAAAATAAATTACTATATATAAAAATCCAAATTCAATAATATATGTAAATATAAATAATAACAATAAAAGAATAATAATTTAATAAAATTATAGTTAATAATATTTACGACTAAATATATAATACATTAAAAAGTCAATATTTATTTATTTATTTATTGAATTTTTAATGCGTTGCATATTTTATCCTACTCTATTGGACCTATTGACTCTATTTAAATAATTATATAAATTTATAATATTTATTTATTTATATATATTAATATTTAATTATTACTTATTTTATTTGACCTATATTAATATTTATTAATATTGAATTATTATTTGTTTATTCTTTTATTTTTATAATAGAATGACCATCATTTATATTAAAAAGACTCGTTTTCATGGTCACAACTATTTACATACATTTGTTACTTCAATTACTTCAACATTTCAACAAAATTTTCTTACCTTCATTAGCTTTTTGCACTAATATTTTGCATTAATATCACTCATAAACTTTATAAAATTAACTCAAAAATAATTCAAATTTACAATACATAATTTATATTTAATTAAAATACCCTAGAGTGTGGCAAGCCTCCTCTCCATTCAAACTTATAAAAACTCAAACTTGTGGTCCATATGCTAGGACCTCTCATCCCTTTCACTCTTCAAGAACTCTGACCTCTTGTTTACCAATTCATACATACCTATCATAATTTTAAACAACCTCTCCACACACTTCCTCTAACATGACATTTCCCCTTAGCATATTGGCTCTCCATAACTTCTATAAAAACTATCTAATTCAATTATCTAATTCCTTAGCAAGCCCACTGAGCCTAGAGGGAAAGAGGCAACAGGACATTTCCCCTAAGCATCTTGGCTCTCCATGACTGCTATAACAACTATCCAATTCCTTAGCAAGCCCCCTTAACAAGCCCACTTAGCGTAGAGGGAAAGAAGCAATGGTAGCCATACATTGAATTTGGAGTTTTTATATCTAATGCATTTATTTTTTGTAATGATTAGTTTTTTACTTTAGATGTAGTCTTTTAGTTTTTTTTTACTCCTCTTCATTATGTAGAGAGGCACTCTTAGTATAGGGGTAATGTGTAGATGGCAATGTAAGAAAGTTTGTAAATATTTTTACATGTCTAATATGTTGAATTTATATTAATATGTCCAATTTATAATACATAGATTGGTTAACATTTACATGTCGGTTAAAATTAATATATAGCTCAAGGGAGATGTTGTAGTGTCCCTAAAAAGTTAAAAGTAATAAAAATAATAAAATTCAAATTTGTTACATTGTAATTTTGTTGTTATTAATAAAATACGAATAACTTTTTAGATTAAAAAAAATCATAATATACATATTACATTAAAATATATAAGTAGCAAGAATAAGTCAAGATTCATTTAACCTTATAAATAGAATAATGATTATGTGTGACAACTGCATTTAGTATTAACTAGTTGTTAACTAGTTAAATGACATTTTATTATTTTTAAAAAGAAAAGACTGAGACACTTAATGTTTTATGGAAAAGTTTATTTTTCTTTATTGTTATTGTGAAAAATAAAATTGGTTATGGAAGTGGTTCCATAAAATGTAAAAAGGCTGATGGTAAATTTTTTCCAAGAGCTGAAAGGTGGTTGGACAGTTTGAAGAGTTACCTGCTCCTCTGGGGATAAGAGACTCATCCCAGTGAGGACTGGGGGTTCTATTCATGGACTAAGGAAGGGAGTTGAGACTTTCCATAGCTGGTAGAGACTAGTGGAAATCACTCAGCATTCCTGATAAAATTTTTGATATTGAATGGACTAGGAGTCCTGAGGTCACAGCAGAAAAACCACTGTCAACCCGTACCTTTCAGGAGTGGAGCACGGGGGCAAGAGGAGGACATAATCACATCTCTTGAAGGTTGGGAGGACCACATCTACGAATTGCATAATCATATAAGTATTTGTGCAATTTCAGTGATTTAAGAACAGTAATAATATTATCTAAGTTATGCACAGGTTTCTGTCTACTAGAGACAGATACAACATTCATATGCTAGACATGTGTTGGTAAAGGATGAGAATTATTATTATTATTATTATTTTTATGAACTTCACAAGTTATCTTTGAGTTATGTGAATTGTTTATAGATATTATAAGGTATATTGGATTCAGTAATTCTTGATAATGGAAATGGAAATACTACAAGGCAGATTTAGTATTATCTATGTCAAAATTTAATTCACATATACTGTGTATTGTATGTAAAATGGAACTAGATTAGGAGTTTGTACTATTAACAATGAATAATTATTTCAAAAGCAGTAACACAATAGAAACTCCACACTGTAAAGATTAAAATCGTGTAGAAAATATGAAAAAACAATCAAAGACAGTAAGGTTTGAGATAAGACTGTTGAATTCCAAGAGGAACCTGACCAAACTTAAACCAGGAAAGGTAAACTGTTGGTTCTGGGTACGAGGCAGAGCCTCAACCCAAAACACATTGTTCACCAAATTCAAGCATACATAGACAGAGTCATAAGCTAGTTCGGTCACCTAAGATATCTTAATATAAACCCTGCTATGATAATCTGAACAATGTAAGAACTGAAATAATTGTACCGGGGTAAAGGAAATTTCGTTACCAAATCCAAATTAAGCATGCAAGCGGAAAAACAATTGAAATTATCTGAAGAACTGCAATTCATCAAATCTGACAAGGGCTCGGTGTTCATTAACATAAACAAAGGAACATTATTCATATATACAACAGATTTTCTGGGAAATAGAGAACCATAAAACCATAGAGAAGCTATACATAATAGAAAATAACTTTCAAAAAGATAAAATAACTGTTGCATGACAAAATTGTTCAAGATGAATAGGAAAATTGAATACACACATTTATATTCATAAAACCCACAATTAATATTACACCACTGCAGTTAGGAAAATTTTCTATCGAAACCAAAAAGGTATGGTATAGAGGAAGACTCATTGGAGTCAATGTAAATATGAAAATTACTGTATATTGTTACAAAAGTTCAAAGCAAAATGATGATTATGGCTCTCATGAGCTAATCGAAAAACCAAAGAATGAACGGAAGAAATTCTATAAAAACTCTGAAGTTCATTATAGCAATGACAGTGTGCCAAAACCCTGTTGACAAGCTTGCAGACCAAAATATTGTCGACATGGAATACCTAGAGGAGCAAAGGAAAAGTTTAACCGAGATAATTTTATAAAAGGTGAGCAACAACTGCTTCGGCAAGAGCATACCTGTAAATTCCCAAAGTAGACCAAATGAATTTAAGGGTTTTGAAGTATTAAAACATAACATTCAATTAAAGTTGTCAAAGAAAGAATGATGGAGTTGTATTCATATTTACCTGTAGCGAGTGCGTCAACAAACTTTTATGCCAAGTGCTGAGCTGCGACCATAGGAAAATGACCATAGTAGTGAGGGTTACAAACAAATTTCATAGGCCGAGGACAATTAAGTCTGAAGATTAAACCAGAACCGCAGGAGAAACACCGAGATAGTAATTTAGAACTCTGTGACTAAAATTCTTACATGTGACAGAGAGGCACGGAGTAGTCGAGGAGATGAGAAACTGGTCGGAAATCTGTGAGGAACAGAGGTTAGATTTGCCAAATCTCTGCGTTGGGCAAATGGAAAAAACATACTCACACTCACAGAAGTTCAAAAATCCAAGTTAAACATTGACTTAAGAGCAGAACAACTCAAAACATTGTTGGAGTGAAAAGCTATACCGGTTCTACTAAATATGGCTGCAGACAAAGGCTTCAAGCCTGTTTTCCATGGCGGAGCCAACCGGAGCGCATCGACAAAGAAAAATGACAGAGGAAAGACAGGAAATAGGGATAACCTAGTCCCTTCTCACCAACACTCCTCTGTAGAAATTTGCTGAATAATGATTAATTATCCATCGAGACTATCCTGATCACATACAATTCAAATTTATATGCAACACATAATCTCTTCCACTCAGATCATCAAACATGCGGAAATAAAATCAAGCGATAACACATCAATTCATCATACACATTAACATAGTATGTATGGGGAAAGCTTATAGCTGAAAACCCCGCAGCTATTGTGTATATTATAATGAAGAAATCATGTAACAAACTCAGTACAATACTCCTCACAATTACTCAGTACTGTCTCATGAAGTTACACACAATCTAGCTCAGTTTTGAACAGGTTACTGGTTCAAAACTCACCGCCAATTGCCTTGCCTCTATTGCGCAATCCAGGCCTGTCTATATAGATATCCAAGGTTCGAATCTCCTTGGCTTGACAGCGCAATCATCATGGGAAATTCCTCCAAGTGTGGTGCAAATCTCATGCACAACTGATGTCGTCTCATGCACAACTGATGTCGCCACTGATAGCTAACTCCACCCTTTCATCTACCTCTTTCACTGGTCTCCACTGAACTGATCATGCACTGTAGTGAACTGATGTGTTCTTGAGTTGAATAATGAGTTACTAATTAATGAATTAAATAATATTTAATTCACTCCACTCATAACTAGTTGATTAGCTAGTTAAACTAATCTCAACCAGTTCAACTAAATTAAACCGAACACAACTCCACTAGCTGTCTCATTAACTCCACCTAACTTCTGCCACTGAAGTCCTAACTGAAGTCAACCATGCATGTGCTCACCAAACCCTTAGGAATAGCGTAATTCCTCTGTCAGATGCATGAGCCACTTCCAAGGCTCGAACTGAAGTGCTCCAAGAGAGTAAACTGCTGTTTATAGTCCAAATATTATTAAGGGTAATAACATTTGACTTCCCTATTTTTAGGATAGGCAGTCTAAAAATAGACATCGACCTATAGGTCAAAAAATAGAGGTCCATCTATTTTTACCAACATGACCAATACTCCAAGAATAACATACTGCAACCCCTGGACCATGCTCCATATGTCTAAAAATAGACATAGTCTAAAAATAGACTTTGCGCCAGAATTTGTCTGCGGGCCCACTTAGTGAAGGCGACTTCATTTCACTAAGCTCCATCATCTTGCTGCATTTTCAACACTCCCTCTCAGCAAGATATGGATTATCTGTAACCCCTATCCTGCCTCTGTGGAATTCGAACTTGCTCCTGGTGAGCGCCTTCGTCAGGATGTCGGCATCCTGATCCTCCGTGGGAACATATGAAAGCATCATGATTCTCCATTGAACACAATCTCTGATATGATGGTACCTGATGTCGATGTGTTTGGATCTATCATGAAATACTGGATTAGCCGAGAGTTTAATGCAACTCTGGTTATCACAGTAGATCACTGTAGGCTCCAAATGCAACCCGAACAATCCAACGAGGATCTTCCTCATCCAAATAGCCTCGCATGTAGCCAAACTTGCTGCCATGTACTCGGCCTCTGCTGAACTGAGTGCCACGGATCTCTGCTTCCTGCTGTACCAGGAAACTGTTGTCGACCCAATGCTGAAAACTCCTCCAGAAGTGCTCTTCCGGTCCGTTGGACTCCCTGCCCAATCTGCATCAGTGAAGCCAGAAAGCTTCGCTCCATCAAGCTTCGCTCCATCCTCCTGTCTGTACCATAGACCATATCCCGATGTGCCTCTGATATAGCGCAATACATGCTTGCCTACCTTCCAAAAGAGCTTGGTAGGCTTAACCATAGCTTGCGAAAGCTGGTTAACTGCATAGCATATATCGGGTCGTGTATTGACCGGATACATAAGCGACCCCACCAACTGTCGATAGACAGTGGCATCCACTACCTCCGCTGAAGTAGCATCCTCCTTCCTCCAACCACCAGGAAGAGGAGTGTCAACAGGCTTGCAACCTTGCATGTTGAACCTCTCCAGAATCTCCCGAGCATACTTTCCCTGAGAAACAAACAGTCCTCCACTGCGCTGCCAAATCTCCAATCCCGGGAAATAATGAAGGATGCCCAGGTCCTTCATCTCAAACTCTCGTGCAAGATCCTCCTTGCATGAAAGTATCAACTGCTCGTCGCCAGTCAAAATCAGATCATCTACATACAGTACGATGATCAACGGCTTCCCCTCCACCACAATCTGGTACAGGTTTGGATCCGCCTCACTCTTGGAGAATCCAAGCCCGGTGAAGTAGCTGTCTATCCGAGTGTACCAAGCACGAGGTGCTTGCTTCAGCCCATACAGTGCTCTCTTGAGTGGGCACACATGCGACTCACTGCTGAAGATCTCAAAACCTTCAGGCTGCTCTATGTACACCTCTTCCTCAATAACTCCATTGAGGAACGCAGTCTTCACATCCATCCGATGAATGTGCCACCCCATCTGCGCTGAGAGAGCAAGGATCGTCCGTATGGAAGAGTACCTTGCGACAGGTGCAAAAGTCTCCTCATAGTCAATCCCCTCGATCTGTGAGAAGCCACGGGCGACAAATCTCGCCTTTTACTTCTCCACACTCCCGTCAGCCGCCTGCTTCACCTTGTAGATCCATCGCGAACCTACAACTGATTTCCCAACCGGTCTTGGGACAATCTCCCATGCACTGTTTCTAATGATCGAATCATATTCTTCGATCATGGCATCAACCCATGCGGGTTCCTCCACGGCTTCCTCAAAAGAGGATGGCTCTGTCACAACACATTGACTCATAAGAGCCATGTATCCAGTGTACCGATCCGGTGACTGTCTCTGTCTGCGCTGTGCTGCAGGTGGTCCTACAACCTTCTCTGCATCCCGAGCCAGTCGCTCAGCTTCTGTAGTGCGCATGCGCCCTCTGATGGTTGGCGCTGCCTGGGTGGTTTCTTCCTCCTCCTGAACCTCCTCTTGTGGCTGATCCACATCCGGAAGCTCCTCCTTAGGAACTAACAGCTCCTCATCTGCATGCAAGTGTAGCTCCCTCTCAAGCGAACACTGCATGGCTTTCTCCTCCTGAAATTTTATATCTCGTCGCACAACAGTCTTGCGACTGTCTGACAAATACACCCGATAGTTGTGAGGTGTATCAGTGTACCCCACAAATATTCCAACCTCTGCGGTCGGATCCAGCTTCCTTCTCGCATCCTTCGTCACATGCATGTAGACGGGAGAACCAAAAATCCGCAAATGGGAAATATCAGGCCTCTTGCCAGAATAAGCCTCCTCCGGTGTACTCATGCCAAGAACCTTGTGAGGACAACGGTTCTGCACATACAATGTTGTATTGCATGCCTCAGCCCACAAGTGAAGGGGTAGGCCCTGATCATGCAACATCGCCCGTGCAGCACCCACGATCGTTCTGTTCTTCCGCTCAGCCACCCCGTTCTGTTGTGGGTTATGGGGTGTGATGAGCTCTCTCCGAATCCCTTCTGCGCTGCAGAACTCCTTGAATTCAGCCGAGATGAATTCACCACCGTTATCACTCCTTAGATCAATCACCTTCTTCCCCGACTCCTTCTCGACCAGTGCTTTAAACTCACAGAACTTCGCGAATGTATCGCTCTTCTTCTGCATGAAGAAGATCCAGCACTTTCGAGAGAAATCATCGACAAAGATCACATAATACTTGTGCTTTGCTGTCGAAGCAACTGAGAAAGGACCACACACGTCTGTGTGAACTCTCTCAAGGATCGTCGTGGCGCGACTATCCTTCTCGTGAAAGGTGGCTTTCACATACTTCCCTAAAGTACACCCCTTGCACTGATCTGACTACGCAAGGGTGCCCTTAGGAAGCCCAGTAGAAATCTGTTGCAGAATCTTCAAAGCTCCTTCATCATCCCGGCTCACCACTTCTCCCGCCTTGCATGCCATAGCTGCGCAGCCATCTACCTGCAACTGATAAAGGTTCTTGGTCCGAACCTCTATCTTCCGGGTAGGTTTCAGTATAGTCAATGCCTTCAAGTTGTGAAAATCCTTTAGCAACAAGATGAGCTTTATGTCTATCCACTTTTCAATCTGGTCCAAACTTTGTTTTTTAAACCCATATGCATCTAACAAGTTTTCTTCCTTTTGGAAGAGGAACAAGATCCCAAGTATCGTTTACCAATAAGGAATGATATTCTTCATTCATAGATTCATCCCAATATGGATGACCAGAAGCTTCTTCAAATGTGTCTAGATCAGGATTTTCTGGAACTTGAGCTAATAAGGAAGAGGCTCTTTTGAATTGAGAACGTGTACATCGTCGATCTGCAGGGTCACCTACAAGAGAACCTGTTGCATCCCGAGTAGAGCAGACCCATATTGGAAGTTGTGGAGCAGAAGGAATATCTTCAAGAGGTGGAGGAGGATTTTCATCCTCGCTATCATGATCGTAACTATAAGGCATGCTATCAAAAATAGAAGAGATAGAGAGAGGTGGCACATATGATGAATCAGGCTTGCATGCCAAAGGTGGCACACCTGCTGAACTAGTCTCGTAGGCCGATATATTTTCATCAAATTTTACATCTTGTCTAATGATTGTATTTTTGGATTTTGGTTGAAGAAGTCTATATCCTTTGAAATATTTATAATATCCAACAAAAATTAATTTTTCACTCTTAGTTTCTAAGGCTTTATGTTTCGCATCTGGAATATGGGCCCAAGCATCACTTCCAAAAACACGAAAGTGACTTACGTCTAGTTTGATTGAGCTCCAGGCTTCTTCTAGAGTTAGATTCCTTAAAACCTTAGTAGGAGTGTGATTTAATATGTAATTTGCACAGTTAATTGCTTTTGCCCGAAAATTGAGACTAAGTCCTTTAGATTGAAGCATACAATTAGCCATTTCTTTTAAGGTGTGATTCTTCCTTTCAGCTACACCATTTTGTTGTGGAGTATATGGAACAGTATGTTGCAATTAAATGCCATGCTCAGTGAAAAAGTTGATAAATTTGTTGTTAACATATTCTCCTCCATTGTATGATCTTAACTTAAGAATTTGATGTCCAGATTGTTTCTCAACAAAGAACTAAAAGGCCAAGAACATGTTTAAAACTTCACTCTTGAGTTTTAAGAAGTATACCCAAGTGCGTCTGGAAAAATCATCAATGAAAGTCAAGAAGTACTTGCAACCAGAGAAAGAAACAACAGGAAGTGGACCACATAAGTCACTGTGTACAAGCTGCAAAGGGGCTAATGCGTGCCAAGAGGCAAGTTTGTCAAAACTATCCCGATGATATTTTTCGAGTACACATCTGGAGCAAACACCATCTTGGCAAGACACCATAGGAAGACCTGTCACCATATTTTCTTTACATAGAGTTTAAAGAGAGCAATAGTTTAAGTGACCAAATCGCTCATATCAAATTTTGCTCACTTCATCATTATGAGCAACAAAAATGGAGGGAAGACATGATGACCCAAATTTGTCAAACATATACAACCTTGTGGAATCATCATCAATGCCAGTAGCTAAAATATGTCTAGGATCTTTGAGGTCCTTGATTATAACATCATGAGGTGATAATTCTACTATTTTCCCTTCACCTAAATGAGTTATCTAATAAATAGATAGAAGGTTGCATGACAAGGTAGGAACACATAGTACATCATTAAAATGACCATTATCTAGATGAATGGTTCTAGATCCTACAACATTAAGAGATGTATTATCACCAACATAAATATGTTTGGTGTTACAATCATTTAAAGAAGAAAACATGGCTTTATTTTTTGCCATGTGGTAAGAAGCTCCAAAATCAATGAGCCACTCATGAGAATGAGAAGAAGAAGATACATTTAATGCATAACCAGATGCTTGACAACAACAAGCAGAAAGTGCCATTCCTGAAGATGAAGTTGAAGAGGTGTCCAAATTTATGTGGTGCTTCTTCATTACTGCTTCCAAGGCTTCCATATTTTTAAAACATTTGGACTCTACATGGCCATCACGATTACAAAATTTGCAATGTCTATCTATTTTCTTCCCTTTGTTTTTAGTTGCCTTATCAATTTGGTGAGTTGCTTTATCAGTTTGCAGTTGAAATTTCATAGGACCCTTGTTTGGGTTAGGACCATAATTTTTAGGATACTTCTTCTTGGGATTCTTTTGATATGGTTGTTTTTGGGCTACTAAGGATTTCTTAGAAGCGTTTCCAGAAGTGATAAGATCAAGGTGTAAGATTTTTTCTTGTTCTCTTATCAAAATCACAACAGACATCAAAAGAGGGGTTCTTGTAGGCAATTCCTAAAGAAATGATGGCTTCTCGAGTGGAATGGAAGGTGGAAACAAATACAGAGTATGCAGGGCCAAGCTTAGCAAGAATGGAATAGATGATGCTACAATATTCCTTTATGACCTTACAACCTTCTAAAAGAATTCTAAGGGTCTTGAATTTGGACAAAAAATCTTCAATAGAGGAGAAATTATTAGGGTCCAAAGTAAGCAACTCATTTTCAAGCTCGTGGACCTTGATTTGATTTTGAATGCCAAAAACATTATTTAGCTTTTTCAGGGCTTCATCAAGGGTGTCAACGTCAAGGATATGAAATCAAAGATCTTGAGCAATGGACACTCCTATCAACCCTCGTGCTTGATCTTTTTTATTTTCTCATTTAGCGGCTTTATCGTCATCGGAAGGTTTAGTTTCTTGTCCTGTGGCTATTCTATAAAACCCTTTACTTCTAAGTAAATCTACCATGTGAGGTAGCCATTGGAAATAATTGGTGTTGTTAAGAATAACTGGGCATGCACTTTCCATTTTTTTTAAACCTGAATTTAAACAAAGCTAAAACTAATTGCTCCAATGGAAAGATCTCGAAAAATTAGGCCGATTAAAAAAAAACGGCTCGAAAAAATGGCTTCCGGATGAAGAAGTTATGCCTTTTTTTAGAAAGGAGTTGTAGATTCTGAATAGTTATGGGAACGGTTGAAATTTGATGATGAAGTTTAGCTTTTTAAAAAAAAAATACGTCCCCTTTAACAATTTTTTTTTTACAAAAGAAGCTTGAGAAAGATACTTGAACACAAGACCTCTATTCTTATAAACTAACTTCTCACCAAGTGAGATAGTAAAAGGATTCTGTAATTGTTTGAAAAGAAAAAGGGGTCTTCGATGTGCGTGTTTTTTCCTGCACAAAAAACACAAAAACCGAGCAAAAAAAGATGAAATGCATGCTTACAGTAGAACGTTATATTTTCAGTTAGCCTTACCAGCAACTATCTATTTTTCCACTATTTCTAATTTCCCGAGATCGCACAAAGACGCGGGGAAATATCTCGTCTTCCTGATTCTGATTTGCTAAGATCACACATAGTGCAAAGCAAAGAGAATACACAGATAAGAGGGTATAGATCCAACAATAAAAGATATAAACCAAAATAAACACAGGGAACCGAAATAAACAAAATGATTAATAAATATTACTAAAAAATAGATACTTTATACCTCTATATCTAAAATGACATAAATTGGACAACCGGAAACCTTTTTGCATGAAATGAAAGGAGTTCATCATTGTAACAAACGCTTTGGACACAAAAGAATAGTTCTTCAGGCCCAAAAAAGTTCAGAAATATTAGATCTAGAAAATGGCAGTCGCATGCAATCAAAACAGCTTCGGATTCAAAAACCAAAGGTCACTGCTCACAAAAATATCACAAATCAGTACACCAGTATTATCACGTGGTTAAAACCCTTGAAGAGGGAAACAGTCCACGGCCTTAGCCAACACGGCCACTTTAGGAAATTTATTAATATAAAAAGAAACGTTACATATGTTTCTCTCATAAATGGTTACCGGACAAATGAGCCTCCATGCTCTTTAAATAGAGGTCATGGACCAATCGGGTGTTAAGCAATGGATCAAGTGTTGTTAATACCAAGGAGAGAGTGAACCGTCGAATCACTACAAATCGTGACCATCGGATTATAAGTTACAAATGTACATAGTAAAGAAACACACTTTACCTAACTCTACACTAGACCAAGTTATACTTAACTATTTCCTATGTGTTGGAATATCCTAACAAATAGTCCACACACATATGAGTGAACTCTCTCAAGGATTTCCGTTGCTCGGTTCTCCTTCTCATGAAAAGTGTCCTTTGAATACTTCCCCATGGTACATCCCTTGCATGTGTCCATCTGCGCAAGAGTACCCTTTGGAAGCCCCGTAGAAATCTGATGCATGACCTTCAAGGCACCGTGGTGTAGATGGCCCAATCTCCTGTGCCATAACTCACCCTCATCCTAGCACACCACTTTGTCTTCCTTGCCCATCAATGTTGTGCAGCCATCTACATCAATTTTGTAGAGATTCTTCACACAAATCCCAATATTCTTGGCTTGACCTATGGCTTTGTGACGAAGGAATGATTTCCCTTCATTGAAAACCACATCATAACCTCTATCCTCCAACATTGCAACTGAAACTAAATTAATTTTCAAGCCTGGTACATGCATTACATATTTTACTAAGAAGGGATTACCTGACTGTCTCTGGAAAGTAACTGTACCAATCTCAATAGTGCTATACCTCCCCTCATCACCCATTTCGACATGCATCTAGAGGTCATTCTCCTCCAAGCTACTGAAAAGTTCTTTGTCTCCCGTCATGTGGAAAGATGCACCACTATCCAAGTACCACATTAATCCCATCACACTTTACACCATGCATGCGATGAGAGAGAAGTACAAATCAAATTGTGAGGCCAAAGCCTGACCAGCTGTAGATCCTGAAGCCTTATTGTTATTCTTCTTCTGTGGACAATTAGTGGCATAATTTCTATGCTCGTGACAATGAAAACACTTCACTCTGGACATGTCATGCTTCTTTCCTTCTTTGCCGATCTTAGATTTGGAATAGGATTTCTTTCCCTTCCGCTTATTTTCCTTACCATCCAAGGCGCAATTTTCCTCGTCATTTTTCCTAGATGAGGATCCATCCCTGGTATTTTTCCTGAATTATTCTTGCACCAAATCCACCGGAAGTCACTCCCAATCTGGCAGCTTCTCCCTCCCATTGAAAAAGTCATGATAACTATGCCAACTCTTGGCAAGGCCTAGAAGATCTAGGCTCACCAAGTGATCATCTGCTACAATAATTTTGACGCTCCCAAGCTCATCTCGACATTGGACAAACTTGGTTAAATATTTCGGAATAGTCTCACCTTTCTTCATTTTGATTTTTCTGAGCTTGTCCTTCAGTGCCAAATTTCAGTGGTTACTGCTACTCTAAAACATATCTGTCAAAGACTTCCACATTTCATATGGAGTTGCTTTTCCATGGATACTTGATATAATGTGGTCTCGTACTCCCTCCAATAAGATCCTTCTCGCCTTTTCAACCTTCTTTTTCCAAGCATAAATAAGAGCGGAATCTGCAGCTGCGGGTTTGGGAATGTCACTATCAATTAATTCTTTCAACCCATTGTCTTCCAGAACTACCTCCATCTTGTATTTCCACGCAATATAATTAGAACTGCCCTCGACTGCATATTCCAATCTCAAGCCATTGAAAGCCACCTTAATCCGATGTCGCACCAAATAATACTTTTTCAAATTCGAATGCTATTCAACACAAACTCAATTTCTTCTCCACTATAGTGATTCCTTGCGCTCTAATACCATGTATAAATTATACAAACAATATGTATATCAGTGGATTCAATCAGATCATGCGATATGCTAAAGCAAGATACTTAATCCTTCTACAAATTAATTGTGGAAAATAAACACAATCGCCAATCACAAGAAGTAAAGAAAGAAGCAAATCAAACCACAACATAGATATTTTTTCGGGGAAAGATCGCCGCTCAAAACCCATCCATATTCTATTGTATATTCACCAAGGAATCATGAAAAAATTACAATGCACTATTCTCACAAGAGTCTCCTGCACTCTCACAACTATCTCACACCGATCCAGACAAAATCGACCAACACTTAGCCAATTTTCAGCCTTTTCTCAGCCTGACTTGCTTGCACAATTTATGTGGAATGCAATCCCTATTCTTTAGGAAATTCAACCTTCCAAAACTGCACAATGCTCATTGGAAATCCTATGGGTTTTTTACTTCATGCTGGCAGCCTAATAATAATACAACCGATAGTTAACATCTCTTTAACCTTTGTCTCATTTGGGTCTCCACTGGAACTGACATGCATGCACCTATTAATAGTAAATCATCAGTTACATGACAAATCACTGCATGTTAATTAAATCTGATTTAATTCACTTGACCTATCACTAGTGCAACAAATAGTTACAACTATTTAAACTGATTTTAATTCAATTAATTGTGTTAACTGATTTCTCATGCATTAAACTAATGCACTAACTGCAACTTGGAATCAATAACTAATAGAATCACTCTGCATGCGTCACCAACCACCCTCAACTTAAAATCCATGATCTAACTGAGTTTATCACACTCATTTAATTATTACAAGTGATTATGAGATAAGATTACATTTTATTGTCCATTTTAATTAAGGGAAAATTAAATTAGACAAAACATTTCTAGTTGACTTTTCAACACAAAGCTTATCCACCTTGGCTGATGCTACAACACCCTTTTTCTCTTGTTAGGAAACATCACTTCTTAGTACTCCATCTTCTGACAACCAAAGCATCCCACTTTTCTCATGTCCTACTCCTTATTTCTACCTTTCTTCTTCGTCCCACTCATGGAACCTATTGAGTCTCAAAGTTGTCTTCCATCTTCATCCATATTTCCATCATTTCATAACCATTTAGCCCTCATTTCATGACTATCTAGCCTAAAACCCTACATCAAGTAATCATGTTCCTAGTCAAATGGGTTGGAATAATCATTTTACAAAGTTATTTATTTTATGTGTTTTTAAGTGAATTTATGATTAAAAACTAAGAAATTAGCATGGTTTCATATACATATATGTGTTATGAGTGACATGTGTAGGCTTATTTGGAAGTTTGAGAAGGGTATTACTTGGCCTCCCAAACACAAATTTGAATTTTAACTCAAGAGGTGGACCATATTCCAAGTAGAAAGATCATGGAGATCTTGATGTGTCATGGGATTTGTATCTAGTACTTAGGGATAAAGTTGAAACAATTATGGATCTAGTAGATATTTAAGGGATTTACATTGATTGAGAAAATATCCCTAATTCATGTATAAATAGGAAGAGAATCCTTAAAAGGAAGCTAACAAGCTGTCAATTATTCATTAGCATCATATTTATGATTTTTCATTCAACATGAGTAATATCATGAGTTATGAGTGTTGTTTGATTCTTAAGATGTGTCAATTGTTCATGTGTGCTCATTGAGGAATGGACGGATCCCCATCGACCACAATTCGCATACATCTGTAGCATAGTTTGATTTCTATTATTTCCTTTCATGCAAGTGTGTTTTACTTTCTACAAGTGTGATTTCTATTATTTTCTTCCATGCAAGTGTGTTTTAATTTCTGCAAGTGTGATTTCATTTCCTAGATTCAATTTGATTGTCATTACTAGCTATCTTAGTTTGCTTGCTTGACAACTAAATCACTAGTTGATATTTACTGCTTTCTAGGTTATCATAGTTTGCTTCTAATATATTTTCACTTTAATTATCATTAAATTTCTTGTTTACTAGTTCTCATAGTTTTCTTGATTGATAACTAAATCAATAGTTGTTCTAGGTTTACCAGCTTTCTAGATTATCATAGTTTGCTTCTAATAGATTTGCACTTTGGTTATCATTAAATTGCTTGTTGACTAGTTCTCATAGTTTTCTTACTTGATAACTAAATCAATATTTGTTCTAGGTTTACCCGCTTTCTAGATTACATTATCATATTTTTATTCTAATATATTTTCACTTTAGTTATCATTAAATTTCTTCTTTTCTAGATTATCATAGTTTGCTTGTTTGATAACTAAATAAATAGTTGTTCTAGGTTTACCCACTTTCTAGATTATCATAATTTGCGTCTTATAGTTGTTCAAAGATTAGTTTATAAATTTTTTAGAAAGGCCATGGCATTCATTCATTCCACCCTTAGAATCTAACTTCCACCCTTGGAATCTAATTCAATTTCCTTGCATGTGATTTCTTTTGTAGTTTTCTTTAGTTATATTTGTAATATCCATTTCCATTCTTTTCTTTCTTTCTTTCCATCTTAAACAAACTTTCTACAACATTTCATCTGAGGTCCCATATATTTTGGTTTTCTTCTAAGTTTATGAAAGCCCCAAGCGGACATATTTAAATGACAAGGGATTTAACATACCATTAAATCACCCTACATTTTGGCGTCGTTGTCGGGGAAGCAAACTTAGATGTAACTAAGTTAGGAGGATTATTTAGGAAGCATTTTTCATTTAGGGTCATTTTCATTTAAGATTAAATATATTCAGGCATTTTCATTTAAGTTTATTTTTCATTTTCATATAGAAAACATAGAAATAAGATCAAACATCCACAAATCAAAAACCCCTATTCTTTAAGAGAAAAAAAAAAAGTCCAATTGCAAAAACAGGATCTGAAGAGTTTTGTGTTATGATAGTTGAAGAACATCAAAAACCGAACGCTCACATTCAAATTTGGTTTCAAATAGTCATTAGGCTACAATTTTTAACATCAAATCTTCATTATCATGTCCAAGAATTCACTAGGGTTTATTTTTCAAACTTGGATATGAGTTTACTCATGATCTTGTTACGCAAATGGATGCATTGGAAATTCTCTTATACTTAATAAAATGTTTCATTTCTTTTTCAATAGAATAGGACTAACAAATAAAAATGAGTTTTTGTTATTTTTAGGATAAATTTGCAATTTTTTGGTGTAGCAAGAGCCATCCATTTATTAAATCGTGGCAGGAAAATTCCAATAAAACAAATGATTATGAACAAGGATCACAAGTAAATATTAAAGAGCGATAAATCCAGGTGTGAGATTAATTCTTTTCATTTTATTTTTTGTATCCAAATTAAAATAAAAAAAAATGATAAATGGAAATCTTGAGTATGCTCTCATCCTGTGCTTTGTGTGATCTAGAGGATCGAAAAACAAGAATTTTTATGTCAGTATAAAAAATAAATAAATTGGATAAAACTTGTATCTAGCTACATAATTTATGCAATTTTGCAACTAACTTCTATTTTTATCATTTGATTTGATCTGATTTGATTTTTTTTTATCATTTTAAATAAATTGTTTATTTTTAATATATATATATATATATATATATATATATATATATATATATACACACACATAAGCTCGTGGGGCTTGGCCTAGTGGTCAGTGGACGTTCTGTTAAGGCGTTCATGCTGTTAAGCAGGTTACGAGTTCGATCCCCAACCTCGGTCGTTTACCCAAGAGGCATGTGTGCGGGCCTTGCGCTCTCCCCTAGAGTTTACAGTGGTAGCCGTGGGGATTCGACCCCGTGTTACGCGAGTACGATACCTCCGCCATTGCCGATTCCTATATATATATATATATATATATATATATATATATATATATATATATATATTGTTTTAATGGAACAAAACAAAACAAATTTGTTTATTTAAAAAAAAAATATTGAAATTATATATATATATATATATATATATATATATATATATATATATATATATATATATATATATATATATATATATATATATATATGTATTTGTTAAGTCCGAGCTTTCATAGTGCCATGCAAAGAGCTTAATCACCAACAACCTGTGTTTGGAATTTTGTTGTTCTTGAGGAACCTTGAGAACTTCAATAGGAAAAACAAAATTACATAATCAGAATGATAATTAAAAAAAAAAAATTGTTTGTCAAAGAAATGAGAAATGGTGAGAGATAGGATGGCATAGCATTATAGCTCCAGGACCCTCCAATTTTAGTTATTGCCAATTTGCCTCCTCCACCCAATCGCCAGCTTTAACATAATTTATTTTCTGCAATCTTTTATTGTTTTATGATTATGATTGACTTGAATCAATCCATTGCTTAATTGTTTCAAGCACTTTGGGTAGCAGCTCGATAACGAATTCCAGTTTTTGTCGATGATTTTTTACTTAAACCAATGACGAATATTGCAAACAGTTTCTTGGATCTATCGTTGAATATAGGGGTTCCGAAGGATGATGAAGATCGGGCCAAGTCATCCACTACATGGCTAAGCTCTTCTTGAAAAATGCCAAGAAAACTATGGGAATGGAGAAGCAAAAAGAAAGCACATCGTCATCCAGTATAATGAAAAGGAAGGAATATACTAAGAAATCTAGAGAACAATCTCATTTCACTTCTCTAAATCGGCCTCTTGTATGCATAGACTTGGAAATGACTGGTTTAAAAATTGAGGATGACAGAATATTATAAATTACTTGTATCATTACCGATGGACAATTGAATATAATAGTTGAGGGTCGAGACTTGCTAATTAACTAGTCAGAAGAATGCTTGGCAGGAATGAATGAATGCTTCCAGGATCATCATTCCACTAGTGGGATGGTAGAAGAAGTTTGAAAAAGCAAAGTAACAGAGCAAGAACTTGAGCAACAGGTTATGGAATTTGTTAAGAAGTACACTACGCATGCACTACCTTCTCTCGCTGGAAATTCTGTTTATGTGGATAACATTTCCAGCTCCCATTTCCGCATTGTCTGACAACAAACATTCCAAACCTCCAAATCTAGCAGTCAATATATCAACAATTGATTTCATTGCTGGAGCAGAAGAAAAAAAACGCATCAGTTTTGACCCAGCATTTGAAAACCCATTTTGTGACCAAATGGAAGTGAATCTAAGAAAAATAAAACATGGGTTTTTCTCAGAATGGGGTGAATTACATTAAACTTAGGCGATTTCCTCAAATTCGCAACCAATTGAGAGGTTTTTGGGATTCTCTGGATCCTTATTTGCTAGGTTGCGTGAGAAAAATGGTTTTTTTTAATGCACGCACCACTTGTTGGTAATCAGTTGAGGGATTTCAGCCGTAAAATGAGGATTCAGTGACACTAGTCAATAAATATTTGCAGTAATGTGCAAAAGCATGGGAAGGTTCGATCACATGAAGTGGATCACGATATGGTCAAGTGGATCGCGATCATAAATATCAGATCTCACACGATCGATCATTATCTAGCCTAGTGAATTTCATTGTACAGGATGGCACTTACTACTCCATTGTTATCTAATATAGCAATCTTCCATGCAAAAGAACTAGCCTGCATGAAAAATCCTTGACAAATTCCATATTCAACAACGTTTGTTTGAAAAGCTAGAGTTTTGAAGGTTGTTAATTGACACATTTTTGGTAGTGTATAATATTGTGTTGCATATTTTCTCGGCACAAAATGGAGTGTAAGGAGTGCTTCCTCATCACATGAAAGAAAACAATCATCCTCCAATAACATTTTTTATAGCATCCCAACAAACAATTGTTGTTAGTGTGCATGTATGCCTCTGCTTCTTCAGAAAGAAACTCCAAGTTCTTAGCTAGAGACATGTGGTCTCAAATTAAAGAGGAGCATCATGATCAGGGGCCTTCTCATAAACTTAAAAAGCAAAAAACAAGCCTACGACATCAACAACTGAAATTTTTTTGCCATTGCTCAACCAAAGAAGATTTATAGGTGAAATGTGCAGATAAAAAAAAATAAAAATAAAAATAAAGTTTTTCTTTTTAATAAAATTTGTCTACTGCATCAATAAAGAAAGTAGGGTATTGGCTAATTTTTCTAGAAGAGGTACTACTTAATTTCAAGGTTGGAATGATTATTTATTCATAACAAAAATGCATAGTTGTGTGTACTTAAGTGTCTGTTCAGGATTTTAGCTACAAAATTTGTGCACATTATGCAACTAAAAAACAATTATGTAGCTATGTATCTAAATGATCTATTTTGTTGACAACACATTATAATCATAAATTAATGATCAGCATTCCATATTATCTACCTAGTTCATCTTTCACATTAGCTTCATGTTGCCATGTCAAACTCATGCATGACTATTTTCACCGTTTCACAAAAAAAATTCAAATAAGCATAACTTTCTCATACGACATCGGTTTTCGACGATTCAAACATCGTTGAAAAGATATCGATGATATATACACAATGAGAAAGCTTTCATCATAATTTGAAATAGTAAAAGAATGAATAAATTTCTGACAAGAATTTACAGGTAACCTAAGGCACTAGTTTCGAAAAAAGGTAAAAATTCATTTGCTTCTATTTCTTGAATTTTTTTTTAGTACCAATTCTTAGTTTTTTGTGTAAATGTCATAAATATAGATATTGATCACCTCTCTCTTTTGATAATGTTACATTTCATTGCAGAAAAAGTACTAAGTTTTTGCAGGTTCCAGGAAGACAAACAGATGACCATAAGAAAAAAGTGTCTCTCAAAGACCACATTTCTTTCAAAAAGAACATGATCAAAGCAACATCAAATATGAAATATCCAAAGCATGAGCACATGATTTTGGATAAAGAATGCTAAATCAGATCCATTATACCATTTCAAAACCTTTCAGATACCAGTCTTACCATTGCATTCCTACTTATTTCAGTTAATAAAATCTTCATCTCATTTTCCTTCACAGTCATTTTCTTGCCTCGCTTTCATTAACCCGTAGCCTAGAAATAAAACTATTCAACTCTCCTACAATGTTAATTCATTCCATTTCCTTTTCATTTTGTCAAATAAACCTTGATCCACTACAAAAAAAATTCGTCCATAAATTATTGTTTCAAGCTCGCATTAAATGATGGAGGATTCATTAAGGCCTCCCTTCTAACAAGTTTTGGGCTATCGACATCAGCACATAATCTAGGTTCAAGCCTAGAATTATCTTTCAAGTACCTTGAGGCTTGTATGCCTTAATGAAAATTTCTCTCACTGACAATAATGGGAATACATCAATATCCCTTGATCGTTGGATCTTGCAAGTGGCTCAACATCAGCTCATCTATTTTAACTTCGAAACATGTACTTAGGTACCTTTGAACTCAATGACATTAATGGTGAGTTTACCTTGCATTGGTTAATGGCATTGATTAATGGTCTATAATCCAATGACTTCTCTTCATGCTCAACATCAACACATTTATTCGCATGAATAGAATTGTACCATTGGGTTTTGTAACGATTGAAGACTACATCATTTCAGTATTTTGCAGCAGGATTCAATTTGTAACAACAACAATAAAGATGACAATCTTGTCATCAACACAAAGAGAACAAAGAAGAATATCAAATTCCTTTTTTTACATACTCCACAATCCAACATCAACAACCACACTCTTCAGTAAACACAACTCATCCACATTGAAGGAAAGTGAAGGTATGTTGTTTTCTATTTTTTTGTCATGCGTTTCCTTAAAATACTAAAATTGTAATAGATTATATTATCATAGATTGCTTCTAATATATTTTCACTTTAGTTATAATTAAATTGTTTATTTTCTAGATTATCATAGTTTGCTTATTTGATAACTAAATCAATAGTTGTTATAGGTTTACCCACTTTCTAGATTATCATAGTTTTCTTCTTATAGTTTTTCAAAGAATATTTTATAAGTTTTTAGAAATTCCATGGCATTCATTCATTCCACCCTTAGAATCTAACTTTCACCCTTAGAATCTAATTCAGTTTTCTTGCATGTGATTTCTTTTGCAATTTTCTTTAGTTATATTTGTAATATGAATTTCCCTTCTTTCTTTCCATCCTAAACAAACTTTCTACAACATTTTCATCTGAGGTCCCATATATTTTGGTTTGCTTCTATATTTACGAAACCCTCGGGTTGACATATTTAAATGAGAAGGGATTTAACATACCATTAAATCACCCTACAAAACCCTTATTAGTCTTCTTATGGTGCTTTGATTCTAGAGAATCATTCTTCTCATATCCCCAACCACATTTCCCACCACTCTTGGAATTTCACCTTATCTCCTCTTGATGGAAATCATCCCACATTCTTCCCCAATGTGGAAGTTTCTTAAGGGAACTCTCCCATCACTGAAGGCATTCCACTCCTTGGAAAAGCCACTCATGGCTGATGGTTTCTCATCAGAGATGATTTCTCCTAGGGATGCTAACTCATCTCTCACTTGAGTGATCTTGGTGAGTTATGAGGAAACCATTTCAATTTTGGTTATCCTGGTTTGCCTTAGGTTTTCCTGCAACACCATGTTTCTAGTTTCATTAGTGCTTTGAAAAATTTTGATTAAGGTTTCCCACATCTCAAAGGCATAACTGTTTTCATCCCAAAACATGGGGAAGAAGGTGGTATTTAATAAAATATAGAAGGAGGATCTTAGCCTTAAAATTCATGTTGTTAAAATTTTCCAATAATATGGATCACTGGGAGGAGCTATTGCATTGTCAACAATATCCCACAGTTCAAAATCCTAAATCAGTGATGTAAACCTCTCCTTCCATGATCTAAGAGGATCCCAAAAGGCATAAAAACAAAAATCATCAACTCTTATAAAAACCAACATCAAATTTATTATCTCATCACAAGGAACCCAATAGCATAAACAACACCTCAATCCGAGTTAATATGAAAAATTTATGCTCAATCAAAGTTCCAATCACACTTGGAAATGGATAAATTTGGTAACAATGTTAGTTATGGTTAAAATTGGTGAAACCTACCACGTTTGGTGGCATATTCATGGCCCGATAACATGGGGCCACGTGGCCCAATGAAATTACACCATATGGCACCCAAAAGACGACCAAATAGGCCTTAACCAACTAGCAGAGATATCATTTTCAAGTGGTGGATAAGTTATAGTGTGGGTCTGTGGGCTGAAAAACTTGGAAGACCTTCCAAACTCCAACCAATCATATATATCTATATCTATATCTATATATATATATATATATATATATATATATATATATATAGATTATGTTTAAAAAAAATCATTGTTGGTTCTACAAGGTTTGGACCCACGACTATCCAACAAACCTATTATTTAAACAAACCATGCCATCCAATTCGCCAACTAGTGGGACTTTGAAAAAACCATCGACGTAGAAATATACGTACCTACCCCATTTCATTCAAATGACAAAGGAAGAATGAGGCCGACAGATGATGAAATTGTGATGGGTCAAAACTAGGACCCATGCTAGGAACCTTGTGGTGGAACCCTACAGGTGTGCAGATTGAGGGGTATATTCCTAGGCAATATTCCTTTGAATATTATTTTGAATGTTCCTAAAATTTTCTATTTTGGAATATTGAAGATTATCTAAGGGTCCAAAGTTGATGGTGTTGGAATATGGTCAAGTTTATACTCATTTTACTTAGAATTTTGCAAGGAATTCGCTAGTGCAGTCATATTTGGGATTTGAGTAGGCCATTTTCATATCACTCCTATAGGTCAGGTATAATGATGTATTTTTCCATGTGCTTGCCTTTCCTTTTTTTTAGATGAATGAAGAGGCCTCTCCACTTTGAGGTTGGGCCCAAAGATGTAGCCCACATCGAGTGAAATATGTTATAAAATATTGGTGAATTGTATTTATGGTCTCTTTATGTGTTTATTATTATTAAAGTGTCACATTTATGGTTTCACATTCTCTTTTATGCAATTATGCTAACATATCTGATGAAAATATCCTAGATCATGTTGTTGTTAAAGCGGTATTCTAGTTGACTTGAATTACAAGTATGGATGATAACTAGGGCCAAAATCAAAAAGGGTGAAGGAAAACTTAATTCTATTAACCCTGATATTATATGTGCAACACGAAGAAGGAAAATGAAAAATGGCGATGTTCACACCAAGAATGGAAAATATTTCCATAAATAATTCTACAAGATGGCAGACATTATAGATAAAATGTTGGCAAATTATGATAAGTGAATAACAAAGAAGGAAAATAAGAAGAAAGAGAAAGCAGAAGACAATTCTTTGCTAAATCAAGGAAATGGAGGAGACCCACCTAAACCTCCATCCCCATATTCAATTGAATGTTATTCTTCATATCATTCTCATCATTTAAATAGTCATCATAGAAATGCTTCTAAAATTCCATTTTTTAAGTTAGATGTGAAATTTATTTGCCCGTGTTTAATGGAGAAGCTAATGCAGAAAAAATAAACAATTGGATTAGAAAAATAAAAGTGTGTTTTTGTATATAATATATCAAAGAGGATAAGGTGAATATCCAATTAGCATCTCTTTGGCTGGAAGGCACAACTCTTGTATGGTGGGAGTGAAAACTTCAGAAAAGTAGTAAGCATAATGGTAAACTCATTTCTTCATGGCATGCTTTTGTTTCTATATTAAAAGGGAAATTTTATCCATTGTGTTATCAGAAAAAATCCATGATGGAATGGAAAAATATGCGACACGACACAGTTCATAATGCTCAAAGTTTTATAGAAGAATTTAGGAAGCAAGAATTTCCATTGAATATTCCTTTAGACTCACAAGATACTTTGATTAAATATATTGGTGCTTTGCACAATTATCTTAGACATTCATTATTTTTTTTCAATCCCACTAATTTGGATGAAGCTATTATGAAAGAAATTCATCTTGAAAATAGGGGGAAGCAAGAACAAGACAACCATGCAAAGTAGATAACGAAAACAAAACAAAAAAGGAATAAAATCCCTCTTGTGCTCATTGCAAGAAAGAAGGGCATGATGAGGAGTATCATTGTAAACAACATCTAGAGTTAAAGCCTAAGAAGTGTGGTGGAAAAGGGAAGAAAAAAATTGTTGCTATAGTGCAACATGACCTGGGTTCTGATTTATGCGAGGAGATGAATATCACAACTATTGGGATTGCAGGCGTTGGACCAATGATGGGAAAAACATCAAATAATACATGGATCCAAGAAATTGAGAAGATCATCTCGAGCATTCAAATAGAGAATGTTGAGTTGAGAAGACTACTACAAGAAGAAAAAGAGGAGAAGTAGAGATTGGATCTTCAGTTACAAGCAACATAAAAGGCCTTGGAAAATATGAAGTAAAGTGAAAACTTAGCAAAACCATCCTCACCTACTTTAGAATCGAGATTTGATGTAAACATTATCAGTGATTCTTTAGTTTCATGTTCTAATTATGATGATGATTTTGGTGCATTTGAAAGGCACACCAAGGGAATTGGTTCAAATTTAATGAAGAAGATGGGATATGAAGGAAAGGGACTTGGAGTTAATGGATAGGGAATTTTGAATCCCATCCAAGTGGTGGAACTTCCTCGATATGCAAGACTAGACTATGTTAGAGAGAAATTTGGAGGAGGCTCCAAACCCATAGAGATAGGAGAGTCTTCAAGTGACAATTCTAAGTTAGTTGAGGATGCTAAGAGCACATCACAACCTTTCAGTGATAGCGATCATTTTAAAGGAAGAGATAAGACAATATCTTCTCACCAGGAATGCACCAGTGACATCCATTCAAGGAAGGATATGTTAACTAGGAAGGAGATAGAAAAGAAGTTCAAGAAAGTCTAGAGATTGGCCCCAATGCTCTCCTTACCCAATTTTCAACAACCTTTTGAGATTGAGCCATATGCTTCATACTATGTTGTGGGTGCAATTATCTCTTGGCAGAGTAATCTAGTGGCCTACCATAGTGAGACACTATCTAATTTCTGCTATAAATACCCCACCTATGACAAAAAAAATGTATTCCATTGCGCAATCTTGTCACTAATGGAAGTATTACATTTTCGAGGAGATATGCATCCACATTGATTATAGGTCTCTAAAGTTAATGTAGACAGAAGAAAAATTGCAGAACGAACGCCATCAAAAGTGGTCCACATAATGGTAGTAGTTTCATCTCAATATCAAATATAAGACAGGGAGCACTCATCACATCACTAATTACCTTAGTTGACCTCCAATCATAGAAAGAGAGCATAGCAACGTCACCTTCCCGCTAGGTTTTCTCTTGAAAGGGTTATCTAGGTTATATCTTGTGTCAAATCGTGGTTTGTGAGTTTTTGTTTCGCTGTTCTTTAGTTTCTACATAATTAAAATTTTCAATGCATATGAAATACGCAATAATTTATAGATATATAAATCTAAAGAGAAATAAACCCTAATGGTGTAAATTTCACATTTGTAAGCATGATTTTATTTAATATATTATGACAAACTATCTAGTGGAATATCCACAACAATTTATGAATCACTTATCATGGTAGAAAATTCAAGTGTTTCTCACATTATGTATTTTAGTTATTAAGCAATAACTTGGTCTCTTTTGCTTCTTCCTATTAGTTAAAAAACGAAAAATGTGATGATGGGTATTTAGCTTCATTATGTTGATATTTAAAATGATTTCATATCATATTTCATGAATGCATATTGTTTATGACTCTTCTACATATCCTCTTATGTTGATATATAAAATGATTTCATATCATATTTCATGAATGCATATTGTTTATGACTCTTCTATGTATCCTCTAGTTATCAAAACACGTGTGATTATTATGATCTAACTTTAAAAAAAAAAAACACCACTATACATTATATTTTTTAATATACATCATAGATAAAATTCCAATTTTCCATTTTTCAAATTGTAATTTTGAATATACAAATAAATTTGATATTCCAATATATATAGACAATAAATAAAATTCTGAAATTAGAAGTTTTAAAATGCACTCTTCTTAGATGATGGATTACATTTTTGAATTCCTCATATCATTTGAACTCCTGATTTAGGGGGCACATTGATCCCCTTAACCCTTCTCCTCTTGCGTGCGCATGATGTAAGGGATGATTGTACAATATTGTCACTTTTAGGGAAACATGATTGCATAAGATTGTCCCTTTCAGGGGAGGGATGATTTTACAAATTGTGGAAAACACGATTGTATAAGATTTCCCCTTTCAGGGGTGGGATGATTGTACAAATTGTGGAAAACACTCGTGCACGCCTGGATGTGGAAAACACTCGTGCACACATGAGTAAGGGATGATTGTACAAGATTGTCACTTTCAAGGAAACATGATTGTATAAGATTGTCCCTTTCAGAGGAGAGATGATTTTACAAATTGTGGAAAACATGATTGTATAATATTTTCCCTTTTAGGGGTGTGGGATGATTGTACAAATTGTGGAAAACAAGACTGTGCCTTTCAGGGGGTCAATCTGTGTCGTCCACCAAGATATATATACGGAGTTACAACTCTTCACATTAATGATCAATCCAGGTAGGAATTCTTATTGCAATGCTATTACGTAAAATATATGCAAGGAAAAATGATGACTAATGCTAATGAATCTCAAACTCAATTTTTGTAATGACACTCTTAGAAATTCAACACTCTAGTTGTTACACTCTCAAACCTTATTCACATTCTCAAGGAATAAACACAAAATTCAAAATAAAACCACTTTTTCACACTCCCACTCTTATTTCGAAAATAAAAACACTCCTAGAAACCATTTTCTCAACAAATGTTGAAATGCAAATTCAAATGAACTGAACAAACCATCAAAATGTAACGGGAATTCAATAATTTTCATACAAACAAAAGGATCGGTCTAGTATCTATGTTGTTACAAAATACAGAGGTTAGGATTATGTAATCATTAAATCATCAACAAGACTAATTGTAACAACCATAAAATATTCATATAAAAAAAAAATTACATTTCTACTATGGTCATTAATCTCCTAACTACAATACTACAAATTTCTTACCATTTCCTTCCCATTCATAAGAAATACCTAAGCTTTCATTCTGTCATAACATATTTGATACTACTTGCAAGTTTATATAAGTATGTACTCACTTTGCTAATGTTTGTGTTTATTCTTAAGTAAAACATTATACGGAACTTAAGATAGTGCTTAATATTAACCTCGTGTAAGCATATGCAACCATATTAGCCATAATTCCAAAGTGCATAAAGGTTTTCTATTGGATTGGTTTGCATTCACGGCTAGATCATTCCGTTGGGATTGTCCATATAGATATTGGTACATTCACATATAATACTTTACACATATAAAAAAAGTACTTTATATTTTTATGTACATCGAATATCATTACATTTATCTGATTTCCTGGTCTATTATTATGAGACTGGTGATTGCATTAAATAAACACCTATCGAACCTTGCTACGGTTCCACCACCTGTCCACCTCTGCAGTTTTCATTTTCACTTTCTCCATCCTGGTGGTGTAATCCTGATTGTTAGTATCTTATCGTCTTTGATCTACGGTGGAGATGTTGGGAAGGGTAGTTAGGGTAACAAACCCTCCCTACCCTCCAACCAGAACCTCATTTTCTCGTCATCGAGCTCCAAGTT
This sequence comes from Pinus albicaulis, assembly GCA_034641835.2. Classification (NCBI taxonomy): domain Eukaryota; kingdom Viridiplantae; phylum Streptophyta; class Pinopsida; order Pinales; family Pinaceae; genus Pinus; species Pinus albicaulis. The sequence continues at coordinate 908,434,410 of CM076583.1, read as the reverse complement.
TTCGGCTCTGCAACTGGAGCTACTTCTCTCTACGGGTTCTTCCGCCATGATGCTTCGGCTTCCAGGGTTTTTGTTTAGCATTGGCTTACCTTTCTCATAGATAGACTTTGCAACCAATTTCCTAAGTAAGATATTAGCATGTATTAAATTTTAGTGTACTCTAGTTTTTTTTTTCCTTTGTTATGTGAAATGCTAACATACACTCCTCTGTCTCTCAGGGGTATTGGGTAATGAATTTGTTTATAGATAGGGCTTGGTCGGCTGCGAAGTGGTTTTAAACTTCCGACTCTTCGACTCAGGTAAGCTTTACACTACTTGGCATAATATGTTCATGGTTCACCTTCCCTGCTTATGGTTCTTATGGTTTAACTACCCATTTGTCCCCTTCTACAGGTTTCTTCGGATTTTAGACGGTTGGCTTGCTTGATCAATTTCAAAACAAAACTGACAACCCTTCAACTTCTTACTGGTATGTCAAGTCATTTCCACTGTTGGATTTGTATGGTTTAACTGATAATTTTTTAATTGATAGCCACCGCCACCCTTCTGTCTCCTGTAGAGACAAAGGGTTTTAACAACAAGATGGCATTTCATCCCTCGGATGCGATTTATCAAGTGCACTTTTCTGTTAATTCTTAATAAGGATATTATTCCAGGGCACAACCCTCTACTTGTTAGTTTTTGTGTAGATACTCTAGTGATATGTAGAGAAGAGAAAAATCCTTTCTTTTCATTGGCAATGTAACTGTATTGTTCCCTGTGGAAGTTCCGCAGATCTACGAATTTAGTTTTGTCATATTTGTTAATTTTTCCTTGGGATTTACGGTTAAAATCTTCTAGATTTTATCTCAGTGTTCTCTGCTAATTATTCAGTCTGGTATGGTGTAGTTCAAGAACATTTGAATGATTACTAAAGTCTGAGAAATTTTATACACGTTTAGCTGATTCTTACAGTTGTTTCAATGGCAGAATTTTTCGGTTCAATCTGTCATATAGGCTTTGAATATAGAACTTATTATTGTTCTTGTTTTCTTTTATTTGTTTGTAGTTTAATTTCAATAAACATCTCCTAAAGTTTATCAGTTAAGCACTCGACCTTTTCGCTTACCGGCTTGAGGTAAATGAGCCCGAAACCTTGTTTCTGGGGTTCAAGTACTAAACCTGTGAGCCTATACCTCATCTATCCCAGTTTGAATGTCTATACAGTTTGTGCTTCTCTTCCTATTTCTAGAGACATTAACCCTACTTTATTATCTGTAAGAATAACTCAGAATTCTTAAGCTCTAGCGTTTCTTTCTCTTCATGCTGTACAATCAACCGTTTTAGAATTTTAATGATTTCCTTTAGCAATTACATTTACTGAACTATACCGAGTTTTAACAGTAAACTGCTCCATCTAATTTAAATAATTTTGTGTTTTGTAATACTATAACTATAGAAATTAGTTTCCTTAGTTGGGCCTACAGTACCGTGTTAAATACATTTCAACACAGAGAAATATATAGGAAATATAACTTTACAGAAATACTACCAGTATAGTTAAAAGAAATAATAATAACACAATAAGGTATTTATGGTTAAGCCTAGAGACCAAACATTTATAAATACATATTTCCACAAGATTCTTTATCATTAATTGGTATCCTCCAAACCTTGAGTGAGGCAATTTTGTCCTCCACTCCCCCCTTGCTCCTCACCAGGGCTTAGGAGTTCTCTGAGACAGGAAGTGAGGCCTCAGGATAAAAATCCAGTCTCTAGTTCACTTGGAAATCCTTGAGCTCCATTGGTTTTCCTCCCATCTCTAGAAAACTCGTAGCAAACACCTGTTTCTAATACTTCCTAGTTTCCTTCCACACAGAACCCCCTTCCTCCTTACGATTTTCCTCTAAATCCTTTTTGGAAGGTAACTGTTGGAACTATCTCCCCCCCTCTTTACCCTGGTTCTTGGAATTATTTAACAATCAGTTACATTCTTCTTTTACCCAAGGTAATTATTAATTTAATCTCATTTATTGAAAAATACAAAGGATTATGTATCAAATTATTTTTAACGAATATCCTTATTCATTACACATTCAGAATGTATCAGAACAAGTTTGTTTACCAATAATTAAATTTAAAACAAGGTGTACATCTTCCCCCATTGAAGCAAACACCATCCTCGGTGTTATTTGTTCAAGGAGAACAACTCCAGATAGGCCATATGCATAACCTGATCGTCCTCCCAAGTAGCCTCGTCCGGGCTAAAGTGCTTTCACTGCACTTTAACTTGGGGGATGAATCACCTCCAGAGCGTCATTTCTCGTCGGTTTAGAATATGGTGTGGTTATACTAGGAACTCGCCGTCCGGTTCTACCTGCATCCAACAATGATCTTATTCAGTCAAATCAGAAACCAAATTTTGATAAAAACATAATTCATTTTTGACTTACATGTATACCCTGCCAATGTATTACATGTTTGGGATCGTGTACATAACTCTTCAGTAGTGATACATGAATTACATTATGTACTAATATATATTTGGGTAGAGCCATACGATAGGCCACTAGTCCTATCCTTTCCAAAATATCGAATGGTCTACAATATCTAGGAGCCAATTTGGCACAAGCATTCCATCTTAATGTGCTCTTCTTTGGTTTAATCCTCACGTAAACATGGTCCCCTACCACGAATTCTCACAAAGTCCTTTTCTTATCAGCATACACTTTTTTCCAGTCTTGAGCTGACTTCAGGTTCTGCCTGATCTTCTTTACCTCTTGCTCCATTTCTTCTAGCATGTATGGCCCAAGCATCATCTTATTTTCTAGACTGCTCTAGTTTATAGGAGTCTGACATTGTCTTCCGTACAATGCCTCAAAGGGGCTCATTGTTAGGTCCCTATATTACTATTATAGTCCCTTATTGTTGTTAGTGTAACCCCTTATTGTTATTGTTGTACCCCTGTAACCCCAATATTGTTATTATTGTGCCCTTACATTATTATTGTTACGTCAGCTAAGATTATATTGTGACCCATGGACTTCTATATATAGAAGTAGGTTTTGGTCATTTGTATCATCCAAGAATTGTTCATTTATGTAATGTATTGGAGGTTTCCCCCTCGAAGTGGCCGATTTATAAGGTGTTGATCTCTCTTTTCTTCTATTTTTGGAGCTAGTTTAATAACATTTGGTATTGAAGCTTTGGATTCTAGGGTTTCGCTGCTCCAAACAGGTCATAGAGGAGTTTTTGCTATATATTTTTTTTTCTACAAAGGTTCAAGAGCTGAAATTTTTACAGAGCGAAGCTGAAACCCTAAGGAACTTCGTGTCAAAAATTCAGATGTTGGTTCGCAATATTTTCGGAGATATGATCTGTGGAATTTAGGGACTTTTTAGGCTCCTGAATTTCAGCTAAAATAGGTCATCGTGGAATTTGCGCTATAACTTTCTTTATATGAAGGTTTAGAAGTTGAAATTTTTACAGAGAGAAGCTGCAATCTTGAGGAACCTCTTGTAAAAATTTCAGATCTTGGTTCACAATATTTTTGGAGATATGATCTGTGGATGTTAGGGTTTGTTCAGGCTCCCAAATTTCATCTCAAAGAGGTGACAGTGGGAAAATCGTCATAACTCTCTCTCTGAGTCTCGGATTGGAATTATGTAAAAAGCGGCCGCAAGTAAACGGACTGTAGTTTTCTGTATATCAATTTTAGAACTGAAGGAGGAGAAAATTACATGTGGCACACCATACATGTTTTCTCTACTGAACTAATCCATAATTAAGTCATTGTGGGAGATTGGGCATAACTTTGTCTTGAAGAATCCAAATCAGGTCAGGCCTATGGCATTCAAATAAGTTTCCGAGGGCTAATAAAATACCAAATTTCAGATATTGAATATATGAAATCACATAGATAATTCAGTTTCAATATCATACTCCTCAAAAGAAAGAAAAAGGTGTGTATTTTTTTTCGAATTGTAGAAGTCTTGTTTGAAAAATCAGTTTGAATTGATTCCAAGGGCATATTACAAAACAGATATCAGTATTGGCTTATAAAATTCCCCTTAAAAATAATTCAACACCAATTAAGCCTTCAGAAGGCTCTAATATGACCCATGAAGACGAAGAACTGCAACATGACATGTCAAAATTACAAGAGCAAGTGCACCAAATTTCGCTCTCGCAAAGATCAACAAAAAAATGAAACGGAAGTTTTGAAGAAATCATGGAAGCTAAGATGGATGGTTTGAAGAAAGGCATGGAAGCTAAGATGGATGGCATAGAAGCTGGCATGGAAGCTAAGATCGATGAAAAAATGAAAGACAACATGGAAAACATGAAGAATGATCTAAAAGCGGACATGGAAGGTTTGACAAATTTGATACAAGAAATTTTTTCTAATGGCGAAAAGATAGTAGAGGAAACTCATGATGAGAAAAAAATAAATATTAATCGTGATTTCATAAACTCTAATGTTGGATAGAAGAACCACCATATTCCAAATATGGATATGAGGAAGTTTGATGGCAAGGATCCTGTAACATGGATCCTATAGATGGAGCAATATTTTGATCTCAATAATGTAAACACATAAAAGGTACGCATTGCAACTTTACATTTAGAACAAAATACATTTTTATGGTATCGATGGCTTTACTCCCGTAAAAAAATTGTCACTTAGTCAATTTTTACGGAGGAAACGATAGCACATTATGAGGATACAAATAGAAACACCTTCTTTAGCCAATTGATAAATCTCAAACAAAAGGGTTAAGTGGTGGATCACATTGAGGACTTCCAAAAATTGAATATAAGGGTAACTGATATTTCAGAGGAACACAGGATTGATGTCTTCATAGGGAATTTAAAGGATAACATCCAACATGAGGTTTGTGTTTGGGAACCTGACTCATTGGAGAAGTTATTTAGGTTGGCAAGAAAAATTGAATGTAAAATTATGGCGAAAAGGAAGCCTACCACTCACATCTATAAGGATGGAATTGTTCCTACTCCTAGACTTCCACAACCTACAAGGTTGACACCACAACAATTGGAAGAAAAAAATGCAAAAGGGATTTGCTATAGTTGTGATAGAAAATACACTAAAGGTCATAAGTGTGCTGAGAAGAAATAATTTTACATAGATTGTGAAGAGGAGGAAGAAAATGAACAAGAAGCTTCAAAATAAGAGGATACATGCCAAGAACCAAACGTAGAAGAAGAATAAATGATTATAACCATATCTTGTAATGCATTGGTAGGAAATACCAGTCCTCAAACTCTCGAGATAGAAGGACATATCAAGAAGAAAAAGGTAATAGTGTTGATTGATTTGGGTAGTACCCACAATTTTATTCATTGTAAGGTAGCCAAGGAATTGAATTTTTTCCTATACCTAGCACCAGAATGTCAAGTGATGGTTGCAAATGGAGGAACTATAAATTGCTCTGGAAAATCCCATAATATTAATCTAACCATGGGGGAATATTTATTGAATAGTCCAATGCTTTCTATTCCAATGGGAGGGGTTGATGTTGTACTAGGAGTATAATGGTTACAATATTTGGGGATGTTAGCTTTTAATTTTCAAGAACTTTTCTTGAATTTTTTTTCGGAAGGAAATGGAGTGGTCTAGTACAGTAGTGAGGAAAGTAATAATACATGTGTGAAAATCTTCTGAAGAAAAAAGAATAACGGTATGTTACACAATTGTATACTAGAAAGTTATATCAAATCAATTGCCCTAAATCTCAAAAGTCTTGGACAATCATTCCAAGGTGTTTGAAACTCCCAAAGGACTCCCACCTATTCGTGATCATGACCATGCTATTCATTTGATTCCAGGAAGTGTTCCTCCAAACATCAGGCCTTATAGATATCCTTACGTCCAAAAGAGCGAAATTGAACGTATGATTGGAGAAATGTTAGAGGCGGGTATAATTCAACCTAGTCAAAGTTCTTTCTCTGCTCCTGTAGTATTGGTACACAAGAAGGATGGATCATGGTGCATGTGTCCGGATTATAGGGAGCTCAATAAGCTCACCATTAAAGATAAATTTCCCATTCCTGTGATTTATGAATTATTGGATGAATTACATGGAGCAATTTATTTTGCCAAGTTGGATCTTCGTTCAGGATATCATCAAATTAGAATGAAGACTGAAGATATTCCAAAAACAGCATTTCGAACTCATGAGGGTCATTATGAATTTTTGGTCATGCCTTTTGGCCTTACCAATGCACCTTCTACATTTCAAGGGTTGATGAATTCCATTTTCAAACCCTTCCTTAGAAAATATGTGCTAGTATTTTTTGATGACATACTAATCTACAGCAGGTCTTGGAAGGATCATGTTCAACATGTTGACATGGTGCTCAAACTATTGGAGGAGAAACAATTATATGAAGAAACATCCAAATGTTACTTTGGAGTACATGAGGTGGAATATCTGGGTCATATTGTATCTCACGAGGGTGTTAAGGTAGACCCTAACAAAATTAAAGCCATTAAGGAATGGAAAGTCCCCACAACCATAAAGCAGTTGCGAGGATTTCTCGAGTTAACAGGGTATTATCACAAGTTTTTTAAGAATTATGGGAGGCTAACAGCACCTCTAACAACATTATTGAAGAAATATGCATTTTCATGGACTCCTGAAGCAACTAAGGCCTTCGAACATCTTAAAGAGGCAATGTGCCTAGCATCAGTCTTAGCTATGCTAGACTTCACAAAAACCTTTATTGTGGAATGTGATGCCTCAGGAAATGGAATTGGTGATGTTTTAATGCAAGAAGGAAGACACATTGGTTTTGAAATTCGTTCAATCAAAGGAAAGTATTTAAAAAAGGCTATTTATGAGAAGGAAATGTTAGCAATACCACATGCACTAAAGAAATGGAGACCTTACCTAACGGGAAGACACTTCAAGGTAAAAACTGATCATGATAGTATTAAACACTTTTTGGAACAAAGACTATCTTCGGAAGAGAAGACAAAGTGGGCCACAAATATGTTGGGTTATGACTTTGAAATCTTCTACAAAAAAGGAAAGCTAAATGTTGTTGTAGATGCATTCTCAAGAAAGGATGAAGAGGTGGAAGCATTGCTTTGTTCCAGATTGGATAATCGAAGCAAGGGATGAATGGAAGAAGGATGAAGAAGTTTGGACACTCATTCAAAAGTTGCAGCAAGATCCTCGTACATCTGATACATTTAGTTGGAAAAATGATTCCTTATGGTACAAAGATCGCTTATATATTTGCAAGAATTCTCAACTAAAATAAAAGATTTTTTTGGAATTGCACACTTCTCCTTTAGGAGGACACTCGAGATTTTTAAAAACTTACCACAGGGTGAAGAAATAAGTTTTTGGGATGGCCTTAAATCTGATATTCAAAATTTTGTGGCAAAATGTTTGGTTTGCCAGCAAAATAAAGTTGAGACAATTAAGGCCCTGGGTCTTCTACAAACTTTATCCATTCCAAGTCAACGTTGGGAGGATATTTCAATGGATTTTATCACAAGTTTACCTAAGTCCAAAGGAAGGAGTGTCATCATGGTGGTAGTTGATAGACTTACAAAGTACGCACACTTTTTTGCATTATCTCATCCATTTAAAGCAAGTATAGTTGCTAAAGAATTTATGGAAACAATTCAAAAGCTACATGGAAACACAAATATTATTGTAAGTGACAGAGATCCCATTTTTACTAGAAATTTTTCGACATAATTATTTTCTTGTTTGGGTACTCAACTAGCTCATAGCTCATCTTATCATCCTCAATCCGATGGTAAAACTGAGATAGTGAATAAATGTTTGGAATAATATCTTCATTGTTTTGTATCTGATAAGAAAACACAATGGGTCAAGTGGTACCTATGGTTGAATGGTGGTATAACACTTCCTTCCATACTACAGCAAAAAGACCCCATTTATGGCACTTTATGGATATCATCCACCGTCCATCACATATTTTTTAAGAGAAAATTCTAAGGTTCAAGCAGTGGAAGATCACGTCGACCATCAACAAGAAGTTCTCCAACTCTTGAAGGATAACCTAAATTTGGCACAAAATAGAATGAAATAACATGCAGATCAACATCACAGCAAGAGAAGTTTTGATGTAGGAGACTGGGTATTTTTACAGCTACAACCATACAAAAAAATGTCCCTCAAGAAGCTAAGAAGGATAATAAATTATCGCCAAATTAATATGGTACTTACAAGGTGTTGCAAAAGATTGGTACTATGGCATACAAATTGAAGCTTCGTGCTTCTTCGCGAGTGGATCCAATTTTCCATGTTTCATGCTTAAAGAAGGTTATAGGGGACAAACTTCCAGTTCAAATAATATTGCCAGAACTTGATGAGGAAGGAAAAATCATATTGGAACTTGAAGCAGTCACGGAAACAAGAACTCGACAGCTACGAAATCGATCAATTTCAGAGTATCTCATCAAATGGAAGAACTTACCCACTGAAGATTCTACATGGGAGGATGAGAATTTTATATAGAAGCATCCGAATCTACTCAAGTGTTGAGGACAAAACTTTTTTGAAGGAGAGGGGCATGTTAGGTCCCTATATTACTAGTATAGTCCCTTATTGTTGTTAGTGTAACCCCCTTATTGTTATTGTTGTACCCCTGTAACCCCAATATTGTTATTATTGTGCCCTTAAATTATTATTGTTAGGTCAACTAGGATTATATTGTGACCACATGGACTCCTATATATAGAAGGATGTTTTGGTCATTTGTATCATCCAAGAATTGTTCATTTATGTAATGTATTGGAGGTTTCCCCCTCGAAGTGGCTGATTTCTAAGGTGTTGATCTCTCTTTTCTTCTATTTTTGGAGTTGGTTTCATAACACTCATCTTAAGGGATTCTTGATACTCGTTGTTGTAAGCAAACTCAACTAAATGTAGATATTCTTCCCATTTCGTTGGTTGTTGCATTACATGCATGCGCAGCATGTCTTCTAAAATATGATTCAGCCTTTCTGTTTGCCCATTTGTTTGCGGATGATAAGCAGAACTAAATTGTATTTGCATCCCAAAGCCACTAAATAACATCTTCCAGAATGCTGAATTAAATTTCACATCATGATCTTAGATAAGAATTCGAGGAATACCATGCAGTCTAAAGATTTCCCTCATAAAAATATCAGAAATTTGCACCATCTTGTAAGTGGACTGGATGAGAATAAAATGTGCCACCTTGCTGAGTCTCTCAACTACTACCATAATTGACTCATTGTGCTTTCTATTTTTTGGTAGCCCAGTGATGAAGTCGAGGGAAATGGATTCCCACTTCCATTCCAGCACTTGGATAGGCTAAATAAATCTTGTAGGATGTTGATGCTCAACCTTAATTTGTTGACATTCTAAACACTTGGTCAAATACTCTGCAATGTCCTTCCGCATTCCAGGCCAGGAATAGTTTTTTCTAATTGCAGTTAACATTTTATGATATCCTAGATGTCCTGCATATGAACTTCTGTGATATTCATCCAAAATAATTCTTTTCATATTTTTTTGATTCAGAATATATATCCTTTTCCGATAGACCAAGAACTGCTTCCCTTACTCTTTGTATTATTTTTCCTGCTGCCATAAGAACTAGTATTCAGGGTCCTTCTTAGCTACTTCTAAAATATGTTCTTGAAATTTGAATTAAATTTGATTAAAGTAGAGCTCATAGATGCCATCAAGCTTCCTGCTTAATGCATTGGCCACCCGGTTCTCTTTTCCTTTCACATGCTAGATATCAAAATTGAATTCACTTAGGAAAGAATTCCACCTAGCTTGGCGAGCATTCAAATCGGCTTGCTTAAAATAGCTAGTTAAGCTGTTGTGATCCATTCTCACCACAAACCTTTTTCCTAGTAGATAATGCCTCCATATCCACAAGGCATGCACCACCGCAGTTAGTTCCAAGTCATAGGCTGAGTACCTCTGCTCATGATCCTTTAGCTTCCTATATTCATATGTTATGACTCTTCCTTCTTGAGTCAAAACTGCTCCTAAACCCTCCTTACATGCATTGGTACATAATTCAAACTCTTTACTCGGATCCGCTACTGTTATGGAAGTAAATCCTCTCTGCGGACAGAGGTGATCCTTTTAGCCTTAGAGTGGGTCTAGTAACAAAAGGACAAACTAGAGTGTAGATTCCTAATTACTGAATGAAATAGACGAGGTAGATCGACCTACCTGGAGTCCAATGTTGTCGTCGCGGCTGTTGTAGTGGTGGCCTCTTGATTCCTGTCTCGGCAAGTCACGATCCTTTCGCAGCGATACTTGGATACCTGCACAAGATCAACAAACAAGAGCAGCATCCGAAACAACAATGTCATTCATAATTACTAACCATTCAAGGAGGATTAAGCATATTGCATCGATAAAATACATCAACACGACATGGGAACCAGATAATAGTTATACATATGTATTAATAGAAGAAAGAGTAACAACCAAGCCTTGACGTCGCAACCTCCTTTAGTGGGGTTCAGTTGAAGCGCGTCTCGATGAATGTCAGGGAATTCAGATGGGATGAAGGCATAAACCTAATCTCTCTCAATAAGGACTCTTCTATTCTATCTTGAATAGATACCTCTCCAGCGTCCCTTCTACAATACCTTCAATTCAGCTCTATTTGTTCAGCTAGCTTCATCAATGGAGCATGGCTATATTTATAAAGGGAGAGGAGGAGGTTGGGATCCCTACTATGGTGGAAGGGAAGCCTTATCCCTTGGGAGGTTTCCCCAAAAGTTGGAAACCAAAGGCCAAAGGAGGAAATCCGTGGTTATTTGGTCGAACCACTCCCTATTGCTCATCCACGAAGTTGTTGTGATCGAAACTTCGCCTCTATTTTTAAAAAAATTTCCATAAACAGATCAACACGGGTGCCTAACTGAGATAGAGTGCCAGCTGGTGCAAGGGCCAGTGTTAATCTACCACATTGGCACGAGGGCATAACAGGCTACAAGAGCCAAGGCAAAAACAAGTGTTTTTGGTGGTCTGTTCAGGAAATGGTCAATAGAAGGAATGTTGCGCTCATAGCAAGGGATGCAATGATGGTTTTGCAAGGCATGAAACTTAATTTTGGTCACAGAAATGAGTGTCCAATGTGCGAGATAGGGATTGCAGGGACAATGAAAAAATGTTGTGTAACAGATGCCCCCTAAAGCATGAGGTCCAAGAGAGAGGGAGGGGTGAAATTCTTTACAAGAAAGTGTTCGAACAAAACACCATTGTCGGAAGACCTGAAATTACAAGTACAACTGATATTTCTGATACATAAACATGTGGCATGGGTGTAGCCATCCATAATAGAGTACATATATAAAATGAGATCTGAGGTATGGACGCAACCATCCAGTAGTAAGGATCAACAAATAGACTTAGGTATGGTCACAGCCATCCAATAAAAATATTTATGTAATAAATTCATGATAAATCATAATACCCCACAGCTTGGTTCTTATCAGACAAAACCCAGGGTCTTGCACTCCATCTTGAACTGAAAAAGTACAAATTCAAGCATGCGAATATGTGAGCTGAAGTAGAACATGCAAGAAAGTTACCTGATTACCAGCCAATGATGAAAGCTATTAACAGGCATGAGAGAAACCACCAATAATGACAATGGTTCTCAAGGTACAATAGGTGCAATCCACGAAATGTGAATAGTGAGCTGGTGTCGAACACCCGTAGAATCACTCGATCGAAGGCCAGTGATGTGGACCTATCGTCAAATGCGAAGAACCTGCCATTGAGGCATGCAGGCTCCAAGGTACCGATAGAGAGTCTCTAGATCAAATTCCTGGATAATGAGCTGAAGTCGATAGGAAGTGACCCGGTCGAATGAGGGCCATAATTTTTCCCACATCATTGACAGGAGATAGAGGAACATAATGATAGTAAATCAGGACCAAACAGAGAATCAGAGGAAGGTTGAAAACTGCAGAGGAAAACTTCTCTTGGAAATATTAGCGACATGACTCTGGATTTGGTAGTATTTGACATCAAGGGATCTGAGGTCATGATGACATGGCAAAGAGCAGATGAGAGGTCAAAAAATATTACCTAAACCCATGGAGGAAAAGATGACGAAATGAGATGTCCTTAACCCGACGAATGCAGACAAGTGCCATGTTCAAGAGCAACATACTGCTAATACAACTAAAGACTGGTTCAATTTTCCGCCACCATTTCTGGTGAGTACCCCAATTATTTTTGAAAACAAGCTTGAAGGGAATAGCATATGCTTGCAATGTAAGTTTTTCCTTTAGACAAATCCAACCTAACACATTTTACGAGCCCTAGGAAGGAGGAACTTGGTGAACATCATGGTGATGATGTCCGTTGTCATCAGAGTTTAATGAGTCTGACAAAGGAAGAACTCGGCGTCTTTTCATGTTTACAGAGTTTGAAAAGAGGTAGAAAAGAAAATTCCAACATGTCCCTTTTCGTAAATAGTCTCTCAGATCCGAAAAGATATAAAAAAATATCTGAAAGAACCTCTTAGTCATGATAGACTAAGGTATTCCTTTTTCGTAAATCATCTCTCCCAACCCGAAAAAGGGGTAAATGTATATTGGGTAGATATCGTTTCGCATCCATTTAACGAGTTTAAAATGACAAGAGTCTCGGAAATCTTTTCAATTTTAGAGAGTCAGAAAAGGGCTGAAAGATGACTCCAGTAGTGACTTTTTCATGTTTTTACCAAGTCCGAAAAAGTATAAAATACAACTCGTGACTTCATCACCATCGCATTAAAGAGTTGTCGTTGCACAAGGAACAAACGTAAAACCCATTTCTCGAGATAACATAATTTAATTATCGAAAAACATGTCTTAAAACCTAATTAGGGTTCTGAAAGTTATAAAATGCCAAAATTGGTAAAAAATAATTACTTTTCACTTTTACCTCTTGTGGAGCAATAGTGACCCATTTTACCTTGCGATTTTGTGGTGACGATATTGGAAAATCTAGTAGACCAATCTCGAATTTGTCAGTTCTAGGTAAGAGCCGACATCGTTCCCCACATTTTAAGCATTCTTTCTTTACTTGCAGCCTTCAGTTTTGATTTTTGAGGGGGAAATTGTGAAAATTAGGGCTTGATGGTCGACGCGGGTTTTGGGCACGGACTCGCGCCAACTGCCCAATTTTCTAAACTGGGGCACGCCCATTGGTGAAAATGTTTCCAAAACAGTCGTACCAACTACGTAGACCAATTTAAAAACTTCTAATGCAAGAAATAAAGCCTAAAATTCACAAATTTCAGCTTTGGATTTGGCTAATAATGTCCATATGAACATGTTTGCAGGTGAAAGAGTGAAAAAATGGTGATAGAGTGGAAGGAACGAGAACACAGTGAAGAGGATGAGCTTGCCATGGGACATGCGAGATGCATGGAAGCTCTCAGAGACTATGGACTGAAAAATTTCTTCATGACACCGTGCCTTAAAGCTCAACCGGAGCTACTGCAATACTTGATTAGTATCTGGGATGAGGATCAAGAAAAATTAATTCTTCGAGATCAGGAGCTTGAGATTGATGTTTTCGATATCTATTTCATAACAGGACTGTCACAGAGGGAGGTAGCACCGATCTTGATCGGCACGTGACCCACCATGGAGAGCATGGGCATGGTGATTGACAGGTTATGCCCGAGAGCACGGAAAGGATCAAAAAGCGAGAAGGTGGATATCCAAAATATACCGGATTTAACACTAAGGGTAGTGCTACACACGATCACACGAGCTGCAAGAACACAAGCACCGCACGAAGCAACAAAGACACAACTACTTCTTGTTGTAGGATTCTTGTCACCGACCATCTACAACTGGGCAGAGGCAGTAACAATCAATATAAAACGTCAGCTGACAAAGTGCAAGAAAACCAAATTGAAACATTTTGGTTATGGGTCTATCCTGGTATCGTTCATTCTGGAACGATTACCAATCTTTCAGTGTCAGGAGGTGATAGTCCCAACACCACCAGCATGGTAACCATGAATGGCTCTATGGGCAGCTCTAATGCCACGGTCAGGGGATGGTCAAAAGATGTCCTAGAGACCGGAGTTATTTGATTGGCTCCGCTGACAGTTGAGTGTCGTGGAGGATTGGCCCTACTCTGGCATAGATTTCACTGGTGATTCGGACCTCCCACTCCTAGAAGGAGAGGATTGGGATGAAGCACTGGGTAAGACTCATTTTTAATTTTTATGAGTATTATGGTTTTTTTGGATGTATGTTCTAACACTTTATCCATGCATTTGCAGATGTAGGCCCAGAGAGACCTGCAGGGATGTCTCCGATAGCGAGGCGAATATCTCGCGATTTTGATGTTGTCCCTCAAGGTGAGGAGGAGAAGATAGTGCACAACTTGGAGGGAATCGCACATGGGGTCCCGGACTATGCGCTGTTCGACGATGTTCCTCAGGCATATCAGAGACACACTGTAGGGGTGTCAAACCGAGTTCATCGCTTTCTGAGGTGGCTTGTCCGAGCAGTGACATGCTATCATGATCATCATGTCGACTAGACACCTAGGCTTTTATTTATGCATTTTTTTGTGAGACATGGTGTCTCAAGATGTAACATAAACACACATATTTTTTGAAACTTATGGTGCACACTGATGCAAACATTCGATATATATATATACATCTATTTTTGTTAGGTCCCTATATTACTAGTTTAGTCCCTTATTGTTATTATTGTAGGCCCCTTATTGTTACTGTTGTACCCCTATAACCCCAATATTGTTATTATTGTGCCCTTAATTTTTTATTATTAGGTCGGCTAGGATTATATTGTGGGCCCATGGACTCCTATATATAGAAGGAGGTTTTGGTCATTTGTATCATCCAAGAATTGTTCATTTATGTAATGTATTGGAGGTTTCCCCCTTGAAGTGGCTGATTTCTAAGGCATTGATCTCTCTTTTACTCTATTTTTGGAGTTGGTTTCATAACATTTGGTATCAGAGCTTTGGATTCTAGGGTTTCGCTGCTAAAAACAGGTCATCGTGGAATTTTCGCTATAACGTTTTTTCTACGAAGGTTCAGAAGTTAAAATTTTTAGAGCGCGAAGCTGAAATCTTGAGGAATATTGTCGCAAAATTTTAGATCTTGGTTCGTAATATTTTCGGAGATATGATCTGTGGAACTTAGGGCCTTTTGCAAGCTCCTGAATTTAACCTAAAGAGGTCATTGCAGAATTTTCGCTATAAATATTTTTCTACAAGGTTTCAGAAGCTAAAATGTTCACAGAGCGAAGAAAAAATTCTGACGAACCTCCTGTAAAAGTTTCAGATCTTGGTTCGCAATATTTTTGGATATATGATCTGTGGAACTTAGGATTGTTTCAAGCTCCCGAATTTCATCTCAGAGAGGTGACCGTGGGAAACACGTCATAACTCTCTCTCTGAGCATCAAATTGAGATTCTGTAAAAATTGGACATAAGTACATGAACTGTAGTTTCCTTTCTATAAATTTCAGATCTGAAGGAAGAAACAGTGACACGTGGCAAGTCGTACAAGTTCGCTCTACTGAACCAGTCCATAATTAGGTCATTGTGGGAGATTGGACATAAATTTTCCTTGAAGAGTCCAAATCAGGTCAGACCAATTGCATTCGAAATAGGATTCATAGGGCTACCTCAAGACCGAATTTCAGATATTGAAGATCTAAAATCACAAAGATAATTCAGTTTCAATATTGAGCTCCTCAAAAGCAAGAAAAAGGTGTGTATTCTTTTCAAATTACATAAGTCTCATTTGAAAAAAAAAAATAGTTTTAATGTATTCCAAGGGAATATTGAAGAATAGATATCAGTATTGGGTTCTAAAATTCCCCCTAAAAAGAATTCAACACCCATTAAGCCTTCAGAAGGCTTTACTATGAATCATGAAGACGAATAAATGCAACGTGAGATGTCAAAATTACAAGAACAAGTGCACCTATTGCAAAGAGCAACAAAAAATGAAATGGAAGTTTTGAAGAAAGGCATGAATGGTTTGAAGAAAGGCATGGAAGCTAAGATGGAGGGCATGGAAGTTGGCATGGAAGCTAATATAGATGACATGGAAGCTAATATCGATGAAAAAATGGAAAACATGAAGAATGATCTAAAAGTAGACATTAGAGGTTTGGCAAAGTTGATACAAGAAATGTTTCCTAATGGCGAAATGATAGTAGAGGAAACTCATGATGAGAACAAAATAAATGTTAATCATGATTTCATAAACTCTAATTTTTTATGGAAGAACAACCATATTCCAAAGATGGATAAGAGAAAGTTTGATGGCAAGGATCTCGTAACATGGATACGACAGATGGAGCAATATTTTGATCTCAATAATGTGAAAAACACACAAAAGGTACGCATTGCAACTTTACATTTAGAACAAAATACATTTGTATGGTATCGATGGCTTTGCTCCCGTAAAAAAATTGTCACTTGGTCAATTTTTATGGAGGAAACGATAGCACATGATGAGGATACAAAAAGCAACACCTTCTTTAGCCAATTGATAAATCTCAAACAAAAGGGTTTAGTGGCGGAGCACATTGAGGACTTCCAAAAATTGAATATAAGGGTAACTGATATTCTAGAGGAACACAGGATTGATGTCTTCATAAGGACTTTAAAGGATAACATCCAACATGAAGTTCGCGTTTGGGAACCTGATTCATTGGAAAAGGCATTCAGGTTGGCAAGAAAAATTGAATCTAAAATTATGGCAACAAAGAAGCCTAACACTCACATATATAAAGATGGAAGTGTTGCTACTCCTAGACTTCCACAACCTACAAGTTTAACACCACAAAAATAGGAAGAAAAAATATCAAAAGGGCTTTGCTACAGTTGTGATAACAAATACACTAAAGGTCATAAGTGTGTTGAGAAGAAATTATTTTACATAGATTGTGAAGAGGAAGAAGAAAATGAACAAGAATCTTCAAAAGAAGAGGATATACACCAGGAACCAACCCAAGAAGAGGAATAAATGAGTCCAACCATATCATGTAATGTATTTGCAGGAATTTCCATTCCGCAAACTCTCAAGATAGAAGGACATATCAAGAAGAAAAAGGTAATAGTGCTGATTTATTCGGGTAGTACCCATAATTTTATTCATTGTAAGGTAGCCAAGGAATTGAATTGTTTCCTATACCTAGTACCAGAATGTCAAGTAATGGTTGCAAAAGGACTCCCACCTATTCGTGATCATGATCATGCTATTCATTTGATTCCAGTAAGTATTCCTCCAAACATCAGGCCTTATAGATATCCTTGTCCAAAAGAGCGAAATTGAACATATGATTGCAGAAATGTTAGAGGCTGGTATAATTCAACCTAGTCAAAGTTCTTTCTCTACTGCAGTAGTATTGGTGCACAAGAAGGATGGATCATGGTGCATGTGTCAAGATTATAGGGAGCTCAATAAGCTAACCATTAAAGATAAATTTCCCATTCCTGTGATTGATGAATTATTGGATGAATTACATGGAGAAATTTATTTTACCAAGTTGGATCTTTGTTCAAGATATCATCAAATTAGAATGAAGACTGAAGATATTCCAAAAATAGCATTTCGAACTCATGAGGGTCATTATGAATTTTTGGTCATGCCTTTTGGCCTTACCAATGCACCTTCTACATTTCAAGGGTTGATGAATTCCATTTTCAAACCCTTTCTTAGAAAATTTGTGCTAGTATTTTTTGATGATATACTAATCTACAGTAGGTCTTGGAAGGATCATGTTCAACATGTTGACAGGGTGCTCAAACTATTGCAGGAGAAACAATTGTATGCAAAAACATCCAAATGTTTCTTTGGAGTACAAGAGGTGGAATATCTAGGTCATATTGTATCTCACGAGGGTGTTAAGGTAGACCCCAACAAAATTAAAGCCATTAAGGAATGGAAAGTCCCCACAACCATAAAGCAGTTGCGAGGATTTCTCGGGTTAACAGGGTATTATCGCAAGTTTGTTAAGAATTATGGGAGAATAGCAGCACCTCTAACAACATTATTGAAGAAAGATGCATTTTCATGGACTCCTGAAGCAACTAAGGCCTTTGAACATCTCAAAGAGGCAATGTGCCTAGCACCGGTCTTAGCTACGCCAGACTTCACAAAAACCTTTATTGTGGAATGTGATGCCTCAGGAAATGGAATTGGTGCTGTTTTAATGCAAGAAGGAAGACCCATTTCTTTTGAAAGTCGTCTAATCAAAGGAAAGTATTTACAGAAAGCTATTTATGAGAAGGAAATGTTAGCAATACTACATGCACTAAAGAAATGGCGACCTTACCTAATGAGAAGACACTTCAAGGTAACACTGAACATGATAGTATTAAATAATTTTTGGAACAAAGACTATCTTAAGAAGAGCAACAAAAATGGGTCACAAAGATGTTGGGTTATAACTTTGAAATAATCTACAAAAAAGGGAAGCTAAATGTTGTTGCAAATGCACTCCAAGAAAGAATGAAGAGGTGGAAGCATTGCTTTGTGCCATTTCTATTATCCAACCAGATTGGATAACCGAAGCAAGGGATGAATGGAAGAAGGACGAAGAAGTGTGGACACTCATTCAAAATTTGCAGCAAGATCCTAGTACATATGATACATTTATTTGGAAAAATGATTCCTTATGGTACAAATCTCGCTTATATCTTTGTGATAATTTCCAACTAAAACAAAAGATTCTTTTGGAATTGCACACTTCTCCTTTAGGAGGAAACTCAGGATTTTTAAAAACTTACCACAGGGTGAAGAAAGAATTTTTTTTGGACGGACTTAAATCTTATATTCAACAGTTTGTGGTGGAATGTTTGGTTTTCCAAAAAAATAAAGTTCAGAAAATTAAGACCCCAAGTCTTCTACAACCTTTATCCATTCCAAGTCAACGTTGGGAGGAGATTTCAATGGATTTTATCACAGGTTTACCTAAGTCCAAAGGAAAGAGTATCATCATGGTGGTAGTTGATAGACTTACCAATTATGCACACTTTTGTGCAATATCTCATCCATTTAAATCAAGTACAGTTGCTACTACATTTATGGACACAATTAAAAAGCTACATGGAAACCCAAAGGTTATTGTGAGCAACAGAGATCCCATTTTTACTGGAAATTTTTGGACGGAGTTATTTTCTTTTTTGGGTACTCAATTAGCTCATAGCTCATCTTATCATCCTTAATCCGATGATAAAACTGAGATAGTGAATAAATTTTTGGAAGAATATCTTCGTTGTTTTGTATCTGATAAACAAACACAATGGGTCAAGTGGTTACCTCTCGCTGAATGGTGGTATAACACTTCCTTCCATACTATAGCAAAAGTGACCCCATTTATGGCACTTTATGGATATCATCCATCGTCAATCACATCATATTTAAGAGAAAATTCTAAGGTTCAAGCAGTGGAAGATCACATCGAGCATCAACAAGAAGTTATCCAACCCTTAAAGGAGAACCTAAATTTGGCACAAAATCGAATGAAACAACAGGCAGATCAACATCGCAGCGAGAGAAGTTTTGATGTAGGAGACTAGGTATTTTTACGGCTACAACCATACAAACAAATAACCCTCAAGCAAGCTAAGAAGGATAATAAATTATCGCCAAATTACTATGGTCCTTACAAGGTGTTGCAAAAGATTGGTACTATGGCATACAAATTGGAGCTTCCTGCTTCTTTGCGAGTGCATCTAGTTTTCCATGTTTCATGCTTAAAGAAGGCTATAGGTGAAAATCTTCTAGTTCAAACAATATTACCAGAACTTGATGAGGAAGGAAAATTCATATTGGAACCTAAAGCAGTCACAGAAACAAGAACTCGACAGCTACGAAATTGATCAATTTCAGAGTATCTCATCAAGTGGAAGAACTTACCTATTGAAGATTCTACATGGGAGGATGAGAATTTTAGATAGAAGCACCCAGAGCTACTCAAGCGTTGAGGACAACACTTTTTTGAAAGAGAGGGGCATGTTAGGTCCCTGCATTACTAGTTTAGTCCCTTATTGTTATTAGTGTAGCCCCCTATTATTACTATTGAATCCCTAAAACCCCAATATTGTTATTATTGTGCCCTTACATTGTTATTGTTAGGTTAGCTAGGATTATATTGTGGGCCCATGGACTCCTATATATAGAAGGAGATTTTGGTCATTTGTAGCATCCAAGAATTGTTCATTTATGTAATGTATTGGAGGTTTCCCCCTCGAAGTGGTTGATTTCTAAGGCATTGATCTCTCTTTTCTTCTATTTTTGGAGCTGGTTTCATAACAGTTTTCCTATTTGATCTAACTCTCTCATGTGATGATGATTTTACAGATTACGCAAATGTCTATCCCATACAATGTTAGCCATTGTATCAATTAATGCATTCATTTTTCTAGGAATATTTTTATATGTGATATAATCAAAATGTATTTCCAGCAAATGAACATGTAAATACAAACCCAAAATGTGAGGGTTTCTAACTAGATAATGCCCATTAATTTGAAGAACAACAAGCTAAGAGTCTATATTTACAAGCAACGCACTAATGCCGAGGGTAATTGCCTCGGTTAATAGTTCAATGACAGCACTATATTCAACGACATTCTTCGTAGTTCGTCTTAGACAAATACCTTGTAGGTCTATCAACTAACCAGTAGGATCATAAATCACCCAGGCTGCCGAAGACAAAATTTGGGTACCGCGAGAAGCACCATCCGCAAAACTGATGTAAGGGATAATAGACATCTGCACAATAAATAATGACCCAATAAGCAGGAAAATGCTCGCAAAAACACACCAAGCCAAAAAATGTACAAGAATGAAAAAACAACTATGTACACAAAACCTGCACAAATGACTCATGCATAATATTTTTTGACATACAACCCATTTATAGGTTGATCTAAAGGATGACCTTCGTAATCAATGAGCTCATAGGCCCCATTCTTCAAAACACGTTTAACAATGTAAGGCCCATGCCACATGGGCTGAAATTTGCCTGCCCCCAGCTTATCATGAGCTTAGTCATATAGGAGGACGAGGTCTCCATTTACAAAGGAGTGAGGAGAAACTGAATGATAAAAATGAGATTTGACCCGCTTTTTATGTGCCTCGATGACCAAAGCAACAAAGCAGCGAGTCTCATCTAGCCTCTCTAAGAAGAGGAGACACTCTTCTTTAGGTGAAGTGTTGGGCAGTAATTCAATAGCCAACTTGAGCGAAGGTATTTCACACTCAATCGGAAGGGTAGCTTCCAGACCATAAACAAGATGGAATGGATTGAATCCACTCACATCCTTAACTGAGGTTCGGTATACCCAAAGAGTCAAAAATAACATGAGATTCCAATTTGATTTATGGATCCCAATCGTACGTTGAAGCATAGTGACTAAGAATTTGTTCACAGCTTCAACCTGGCCATTGGCCTGAGGATAGTATGGCATTGAGCTTTCATGACGCAAGCCCAACCTAGAGGCCAACTCTGTAACCATGAAATGCCGAAAATGGTAACCATGATCGGTAACGATGGCTTGAGGGACACCAAACCTAGAAATGATGTGATTGAATATGAATTGAGCGGCTGTCTTACTGTCAGCGGCAAGTGTAGGAATTGCTTCGACCCATTTGGTGAAGTAGTCCACGGCTATGATAATATAAGCATGCCCCTCAGCTGAGTGAGGGTTACACATCATAAAATTGATGCCCCACTTCGCAAAGGGACCAACGGTAATGACACGGTGTAAATATGCAGGTGGCGCACACATCTTGCACTGATAGATCTGGAAATCATGACATTTACGGACAACGACAATGCAATCCTTGAAAATAGAGGGCCATAAATATCCAGCATGAAGAATATTTTGTGCAGTAGCATAACTAGACATGTGACCCCCACAGGCACCATTGTGGGAATCATTTAGAACTTTCTCAGCCTCCTCGAGGGGCAAACACCGACGGAGAATGGAATCTACTTCAACACGGTAGAGTGTATCTTTTAATATATGATAAGGTTGTGATTGATGACGGATGCATCGGTGAGCATCCTTCGTCAACTCAGATCTAAAAGTGGAATTCTAGAGATATACGATGATATCACCGTACCAAGGATCGAGGGTGGAGATCAGAAAAAGCGTATCATCTGGAATGCGTTCTTCAGAACTAGACGGAGCAGGGTCAGAGAAAAGGGATCAGATCAAATCAACAAAGACTAATGATTTCTTAGACTTGGCAGTAGTAAACTCCAAATCGAACTCTTGGAGGATAACGATCCATTTCAAGTATTTTCCCCCTAACAATTGTCGAGACAATATATAAGTCATGGGGTTGCATTCAGAAATCACAGTCACAATAAGAAATAAGATATAATGGCCAAAATGTTGAACTGTTTGAACCACATCTAATGCTAACTTCTCAACATATTCATAGCGTGTCTCAGTATCGAGAAGGTTACGAGAGAGGTAATAAATAACATGTTCGTGACTGTCATCATCGTCTTGGACCCGAACCATGGCAATCGTACTAAAAGCGGCGGCTAAATAGAGGAAAAAATCGTGGTGATAATTCGAAGGATGCAACAGAGGAGATTTGAAAAGCAACATCTTCAGAGCATTGAAAGACTTCTAATCAATCTCATCCCAAAGAAAGGGGACACCTTGCTTTAGTAACCACGTAAATCCTTTAGCCACTTCGGCATAGTTCTATATAAAAGTTACAAACTCTGCAGCTCATGTAACGAAGATGGGGAGGGGAGATTAATAATAGCCTCAAATTTGAGAGGATCGAGGCAAATCCCATCTTTGGACACGATAAACCCTAAGAGCCTACCGGAATCGATGCAGAAGACACATTTATGTGGCTTTAGCCGGATGTTGTAGCATCGACAACAAAGAAATATCTGACAAAGGTGATCAAGGTGGTCCTTATGCTTGGCTGAATGAGCCGGAAGTTCATCCAGATATGGCTGAATGATGTGCTTAATATCATGAAAATCATATGACATCGCCCACTGAAATGTAGCCCCAGTATTCTTCAAGCCGAAAGGAAGCTTCTTATATGCGAAAGTACCCCATGGACAGATGAAGGCAGTCTTATGCTAGTCGAGAGGATGTTAATCTAGTTATAGCCAGAAAAGTTGTCCATGAGGGAAAAAATATCACTCCCAGCACAATCATCAATGATTTGATTGATAAAGGGAGTAGGATAATTATCCTTAGGTCAGGCCTAATTAATGTCTCGATAATCAACGCAGACCCAAATGGTACCATATTTCTTATCTACAAGGAAAATATTTGAGACCCATTTTGTCAAGGAATCGGGTAGATTAAACCAGCGTTGAGAATTTTTTCAACTTCACTTTTAATGGTGGCAGCTTTTTGAGGGTGCATAGGATGAAGGCGCTGTCGAACATGCTTCAAACCAGGGTAGGTAGGAATCTCATGCACCACAATACTAGGATCGATGCCAGGAATTTCTTCGTAGGACCACGCAAAGACGTCGCGGAACTCGCAGAAAAGACTAGTATGAACCTGGACTTCATTGGAAGAATAAGTGACCCTGATATGGATGTTCTCGACAATTCATAGATTCATAGAAATGTCGATAGGCATCGTCTGCGTAATGTTACTCAAGTTACCTTCTAAAAAAAATTCATGTGTCAAAATAAGCGTTTGAAGCGGAGAAGAAGGAACTTGAGATGCAAACCTCTCAAGACACGTAGACATGGCCCCTAGGCCAGGCAAAAACAAGGAACGATGATGACTATCATCCCACGAAAGGTCCTGGAGAGACATAACCTCCACGATGGCTTCATCAGAAGGGAATACATCTTGCAAAGGATAGGACGAATCCAAATCACTAAGCCAATGGGATTGAGAATAAGATTCAAGAGATATGCTCAAAAGAGTAGGATCAGGAGACGGAGGTTCTGAAGCTATAATCAGTTCACAATAATCAATCTCAATCGGACTCAAGGGCATCGAATATCCGAAATAATTGATATGTTCAAGCGAAGGGATGAACCATGGGTCATCAGACGGAGAGATCATATTGATTTGAATAGTATTGGGTGGAGGAAAGGGAAAAATACCCATGAGGGCAGGATCTTTGAAGAGACCCAACCCAACGCTCTCGTAGGGAGTTGGAATCTGATCCACATATGGAAAGTTGTTCTTGGAAGAAGAGGTGAAGAAAGACAATTGATCAACAGTAACAATCTTTCCTTTGTGCGGGAATTTCAGGACATGAAAGAGAGTGGACAGAACGCATAGCATGGCGTGAGTCCAACTGCGACCGAGGAAAATATTGTAATTGAGCTTGGTGTCAAATACTTCTACCTCGACATTGACTGTCTTCCCTTTCAAAGTGATCAGCAAACTAGTGAGAATAGTTTTGATTCCCTTCCATCAAATGCTTCAAGGGAATTTGGTGATGAATTCAGGATCGGAGAACCAATGGATTTCCAGCAAGAAGATGACATGACGCAAGTAGACACCCCTTCATCCACAACTACTCGATGGATATCGAGACTGTTAATACCATCTTGTATAATGAGTGCAATTTGGTGTGGCAGTCATGGAAAGAAATCTTCTAAATCGAAAGCGAGAAGGCTAGTATCGGCAGGATCAACCTTGCCAATCGCAGAAAGCAAAGCCTTCCATTGAGATGGACAACTCTGAAGTACTTCTAATGCAGACATTGAAGATGGCTCCTGAGACAAATCCTCAACAATACTGTAATGTTGAGCAGCACGGGCGTTTGGATTGTAAGAAGACTTGCGGAGTACACCTTTGGAAGGTGGACGTACAACAGGCTCAGCACTGGGCCTTTCAATCTGAAGAGGGCCAAAAGTAGGTAGAGGAAGAGGACCATTAGTGATCTCCTTCCCCACTGCCTGACATGATTCATTATAATCTTTCGATCGAGTAGCAATCGAAACGAATGCAGAACCGTTCATCATGAACACCTGAGAGCCAAACAGGGTAGAGGATTGAGGTTGCTCTACCATCTGGGTCTGCTATGATGGAAAAGGTTCTTTGAGAATAGTCGTAGTCCCTGGGTGTCTTTGAGTAGTCTACTTACCTCGGCCCATCGTGGACAGTCCTTGGTGTAGTGCTCGTTGTCACAGATCATACGAGGGTACTTCGGCTTACGTTGTGAACCATCATTAGCATGAGATTTAGACGAATATGTTTTTGGTGTGTCGGCTTTGGCCTTGCCTTTACCCTTCTTTTTCCCTTTGGAAGTCTTATCTGCGGGATTGGCCTGAACGACATTGACTTCCGTAGTTTTACCAGGATTCGGCGTGGATTGAGAAGCATCACCATTTGAAGGATTAGAATTTTTCTTCCTAGAATTTGAAGAGGAAGACTTCCAAGAAGTCTCAGACACAGAACCAATAACACCATCAACGAATGGGGTTGCTGGTGCTTTAGAAGTTCCAAGTCGAGGGGAATCGGGCAAGATATCATATAATGTGTCGGACTGAGGGTACACAAGATCAAGGTACTGGGCACGAGCAATGGCCTATTCCTTAGTTACACATGCCCCCATAGCAATGTATTTCACAATTTGATTGACAAAGGAGGTAGTGAACCAATCAATCAGAAGATGATCAGGTATATCAAACTTAATCAAGTGACGATGTCGCCTCCATTCATGAATATGGTCCCAGATATGAGTAGCTCGGTCCTGTTTCAAGGATGTGAGGAGGTGTGTCCATGTCTCATAGCGAACTAGTAACTGAAAATGAGTAAGAAACGTCATGGCTAAAGAGTTGAAATCTTGAAAAATGCGACGCGATAGCTCGATGTACCACTTTGCAGCGGCACCAGTAAGAGTCCGTTGGAAAATACGGAGTCGGATGGAATCACTGACCCAAGAGTTAGAGGAACACCACAAGTGGTAGGTCATAACATGCGCTTGGGGGTCTTCCCCGAACTTACCCTAAAATTTGGGACAATCACCAGGAATCTTAGTCAGAACTGGAGGTCAATACGGGTTATGAAGAATCAGATCATTCGTAAGCTTTGACACATCAGGCAGTTCCAATGTAGCGAGAAATGGAAATTAAGGATTAAAAGGCATGGGAGGCTTTCGATAAGGACCTGTGTTAACATTCCACCCATTCTGAGAGAAATTCTGCCCCCATATGTTTTTTCCTAGAGGATTCTGACCATGGGGGTTATATGCCTGATAATTCAGCCCATACTGGGGTTGAGGACTAGGATATTGATTTTGAGCATAGCACTGAGGTCCTTGTTGAGCAACGTAAGGATTTTGTTGCAGAATGTAAGCATGGCCTTGAGGTTGATTATAAACCAAATGGGATTGATTCAGAGGGTAATAAGTGAAACCTTGGGGCGCACTACATACTGGTTGATATTGGTCGTAAGGAGGGTAATAAGCACCTTGAGGTTGAGCAAGTGGACCCTGCTATGCAGAAGTACCCTGCTGGGTAGGTGGACCCTGCTGAGTAGGAGGACCCTGATAAGCAGGTGGGCCCTACTGAGCAGGCGGACCTTGCTGAGCAGGCAGACCCTGCTGAGCAAGCGGACCCTGCTGAGTAGGCAGACCTTGCTGAGTAGAGTAGACAGGTTGAACCGGCCGCTAAGCAGGTTGAGCTTGTTGCTGAGCAGATTGAACATGTTGTTGAGCATGTTGAACCGGTTGCTGGGGTTGAGCAAGTTGTCCCTGTGGAGCAGGTTGGCCTGGATTTTGAGGGCCACCGAGCTACCCCTACAGAGCAGGTTGACCTGATGGTTGGGATGGACCAAGTTGTGCCTAATGACCAGGTTGACCCAGAGCAGGACTGTAAGGTTGTCCTTGCTGCAAAAAGTTCTGGCCTTGTTGAACGTAAGGTTGCTACTATTGTGCAAAAGGTTTTCCTTGTGGTGGGTACATTTTCCCCCCAGGAACATAAGATTCTCCTAGTTGATATTGATACTGAGGCTGACCGGAAGGGCCATAAGGTTGTTGGACCGAAGGTTGATGCTGTGGGGGTTGGCCTTACGGACCATAAGGTTGTCCCTTCTGGTTCAAATTTTGACCCTGTGGGGGCTGTCTTTGTGGACCATAGGTTTGTCCTTGTATAATCGGCCCTCGATGAGGAACAAAAGAATAAGGATCAATCGGAGGGTGATAAACAACCTAATTTGGATCAATAGGAGGCAAATAGACAGGGTTGTCGTAAACATAATAATGATGTGGAGGATTTATAGGAGCCTGGGGCTTCTGAGAACCCTGAGAGTTCTATTGTTGAACAGCCAACAGATACTCTTCAAAAGTGAGGCCGCTAGGAATGATAGGGGCCAAGGAAGTCGTAGCCACACAGACAGTAGGTTGGACTAGGACAGACGTAACAGCGATCGACAAACTGGGTGTCGATGGAGACATTATTAATGAAGGAAGGATCGAGCTCCTTGAATGAGTCAAAGTACTGGAGGATGCCATAGACATGACACCATAAATAATATGACTTAAAGTCTGATAACCGAGTGGAAGTGACACCAATGGAGGGGAAGATTGATTAGAGACACGCGGGAGATCTTCAGGAAAAAGTAGATATTCTCCTGTGGACACGGGCATTTCTTCACTGCTATTAGGACTCGAAGAATCTATATCTGAGGTGGCAGTAAGATATTAAAAAATACTACAAGGGCTAGGAGGTAAAGCAATAGCTAAGAACGACGATCCCGAGATAATAGAAGGAAAATATCTTTTGTCACCAAAACCAGACCAAGCACTCGAAGGAGGCCAATTGAACTCAACTGAATCTTCAGGGGGAGATCGGGTAGCAAGAGGCAATACAGTCAAGAGGATAGGCTGTGAAAACTTAGTAGACCTAGTGGACTGAGGGGTTTCAAAAGAAACGTCAGGAAAAGAGCTACCAGTAGGCGGTAGTGAAGAAGACGATGAAACCGGCGGTTCCACCACCGTGACAGTATTTCAACACAGGAAGGAAAAACGAGATAACCAATCGAGGGCTTCAAGACCGAAGTATAAGGAAAACAAAAAAAAGCCAATTAAAAATCTTAATGGGTATGTGATCGTGGGTAATTGATTTTATGACATTGAAACTATACTTTGTTGTTTCATGTTTTAAGAGTCAAGAAACAGGCAAAAGATGACTCTAGTCACATTCAATTTTAAACGAGCAAGAAAGGACAAGAGCTCGATGATCTCTTCTATCTTTATGGAGTCACAAAAAGATTGAAATGACTGCTCAAGTGATCTAAGAAAGAGGGTGTACCAAGTTTCTGTGAACTGCCATATACACATTGGTGATCAAATGAAAGAGAAATGACTAAGGACTTGATGTACGTGCAGGTAGTCTCCCCGAATGCTGTGTTCGATGTATCATGGTTACAAGGCGGCAGACTCGGCTTCCTATGGATAAAGGATTTTAACCTAATGGGGTCTCCCTTTATATACTCGATGGTACGGGGAGCACAAGTCCGTACTAGTGCTATCTAAAGCCAGACGGCGAACGACAACTACTAGGTTTAAAGACGTCGAAACACGTCTCTAGCCTAGACCACTAAAATATTTGCGTTAGGTTCGAATGTTTCCTTAGGTTAATTCAATTGATTTTAAAGTTGATCTTGAATTATCGTTTCAATTTCAAGGCCCTACCAAATGTGATCTTTAATTTCCTAAATGAAAGCTACGTGAAATAGAACACCATTTTCCATTCGATGAATGCTAGCTACGAAAAGGATAGAGATATTTCAGAAAGAAGCAAACATAGAAAAAGCACAAAGAAATATCCTAATGCATCTGATACAATCAAAAGAGAAACAAAAACTCTTTCCTAGATGTGATCGCTAGTTATGTGAAAGATTTTTCATTTCCAATGCAAAACGAAAGGATGCAATTTTTTATTTTTCAATGAAATGAAGCACGCAACGCACTAATTACATTAAAAAAGAAAAACAAGCACTAGTTCAAGGATTGCGAATGTAAAGAGCTAATCTAAACAATTCAAAGAAAGAAATACAAACACAAAAATGCACTCAAACCAATGGCACACTCTTCCACTTCAAAGAAAAAACCTTGAAACGATCCAAACAAGCAATGTGATCTATGCTTGGAGCAGCAAGGAGAACAATCAAACGAAATCAAAAAATTATCATTCAACGAAAACAACTGCTCACAGGATCAAAAAGGACTAAATGCAATTGGTTGAGAGATGTGACTGACAAAAATAAAAAATACTCGACTTCCAATCAGAGGGCTCAGTGAGCCAGGACACTCAGAAACCCTAAGGCCATAAACTGCACTGATAAGTAAACAAACATACAACTAAGAAAAACAAGTCTTGGACAGTCAAAAAAATCCAAACAGAGAAATTGCAGATTAGAAAGCCAACCTAGAGGCAAGCACAATTGACAAAAGACTCAAAAGAGTAGTGAAACCAAACCCTACAAGATTTGGCGCGACTGTAAGGCGGTAATCCACGCCAAATAGTGCAACACAAGTAACATGTGCCAATCAGCACGACTGTTCAATCAAAAAGCGTGCTAAGCCAGATATCTATGGGAGAGTGGGAAATCTAATGAGAAGAGTTCAATATTGACTCTCTAGAGTTGAACAAGAGGATTTTAAACAAGCCAACAAACCTAAAAAGATAGATAAACAAGCAAACGATCGAAGTCAACTTGACAAGGGAAAAGAGACAAACTCACACTGATCCCCAGTGGAGTCGCCAACTAGTTATGGAAGCAAATCCTCTCTGCGGATAAAGACGATCCTTCTAGCCCTAGAGTGGGTCTAGTAACAAAAGGACAAACAAGAGTGTGGGCTCTTAATTACTGAATGAAATAGACGAGGTAGATTGACCTACCTAGAGTCCAATGCTATCACTGTGGCTGTTGTAGTGATGGCCTCTTGATTCCTGTCTCGGAAAGTCAAGATCCTTTCACGGTGATACTTGGATACCTGCACAAGATCAACAAACAAGAGTAGCATACGAAACAAAAATCTCATTCATAATTACTAACCAGTCAAGGAGGGTTAAGCATATTGCATCGATAAAATACATCAACACGACATGGGAACTAGAAAATAGTTATACATATGTATTAATAGAAGAAAGAGTTACAACCAAGCCTTGACATCGCAGCCTCCTTTAGTGGGGTTCATTTGAAGCGCGACTCAATGAATTTCAAGGAATTCAGATGGGATGAAGGCATAAACCTAATCTCTCTAAATAAGGACTCTTCCATTCTATCTTGAATAGAGACCTCTCCAACGTCTCTGCTACAATACCTTCAGTTCAGTTCTATTTGTTAAGCTAGCTTCATCAATGGAGGATGGCTATATTTATAAAGGGAGAGGAGGAGGTGGGATCCCTACTATGGTGGAAGGGAGGCCTTATCCCTTGGGAGTTTTTCCCAAAAGGTGGAAACCAAAAGGCCAAAGGAGGGAAGCCATGGTTATTCAGTCGAACCACTCCCTATGACTCATCTACGAAGCTATTGTGATTGAAACTTTGCCTCAATTTAAAAAAAAAAATCCATAAATAGATTGGCGTGGGCGGCTAACTGAGACAGAGTGCCAACTGGCACGAGGGCTAGTGTTAATCTGCCTCATCAGCGCGAGGGCATAACGGGCTACCAGCGCCAAGGCAAAAACAGGTGTTTATGGTGGTTTGTTCAGGAAATGGTCAACATAAGGAATGTTGTACTCATAGCAAGGGATGCAATGATGGTTTTGCAAGGCATGACACTTAATTTTGGTCACAGAAATGAGCCTCCAATGTGCGAGATGGGGATTGCAGGGACAGTGACAAAATGCCATGTAACAGCTACCTTCAAATCAAGCGAAATAGCTAATAGCTCTTTTAATAACTCAAAATTGTTCTCACATTCTTAAGTCCATTTAAAGACTCGTCCTTTCCACTATAGGGAAGTAATGGGAAAGGATATTTTGGGGAATCTATTGATGAATCGTAGGTAGTAACCAACCAAACCCATAAATGAACATATGTTAGCTACGTTCTTTAGGACCCTCCATTCCATGATTTTCTTTATCTTTTCTGGGTCCACAACAATCCCTTCAGCAAAAATCACATGCCCCAAATATTGGATTTGTTCCTTAAAGAAGTCGCACTTACTAAACTTAGCATAGAGATGATGTTTTCTTAAAATTTTCAGTACAATGCGCAGATGTTCCTTGTGCTCTTCCATATTCTTGGAGTAAATTAATATATCATCAATAAAAATTAAAAAAAAAATAATTATCCAAGTATGGGTGAAAGATTCCATGCATTAAGCTCATAAAGGTTGTTGGTGCATTGGTTAACCCAAAAAGTTAATACCACAAACTCGTAATGTCCATACAAGGCCTAGAATGTTTTTTTGCTTATATATTTATCCTTGATCCAGATATGGTGATAACCTGACCTTAAGCCAATCTTCGAAAACACTGTAGCCCCTTTGACTTGGTCAAACAAGTCATCTATGCGTGGTAGTGGGTACTTGTTTTTGACAGTCAACTTGTTGAGTTGTCAATAATCCATACACATGCGCATAGTGCCATATTTATTTTTCACAAACAACATTGGTGCTCCCCATGGGGACACACTAGGCCAAATGTATCCTTTATTAATCAAATCCTGCATCTGGATCTTTAATTATGTTAATTCAGGCACACTCATCCTGTATGGAGATTGGGACAAAGGTGCTGCTCTGGATATTAGTTCTATTGTAAAATCTATGTCTCTTTTTGGTGGTAGTCCTGGGATTTCCTCAGGAAATACATCTTGGAATTCTTGCACAATAGGAATATTTTCCAGCATAAGGGTCTTGTCTTTGGAGTTGGTGAATCCCACTTGAATTCCATAGAGCTGACACCCCTTTCTCTTCCAACATTCTACTTGTTTGTTGGTGTTGGTCTACACTTAACTGCACCCACATTTCAGGATTGACCTCAGGGTTGGTCATAGTATGGGTTTCCCCTGTGTTTCTGGGTACATGATGGCTAGATCCCCTCCTCATGGTAGCTTAGTGTTGGTCTGTCCCTCTAATTTGCACAATTCCAACATTTAAACTTTATGAAAGGAAAACAAAATCATAATGATCACTAACATGATATTGTATTGGCCCAACTGGCCCCAGTGTATAACCACGCTCTGATACCACTTGTAACAACCATATAGTATTCATCTAAAAAAAAATTACATTTCTACTATGGTCATTAATCTCATAACTACAATACTACGAATTTCTTACCATTTCCTTTCCAATCATAAGAAAATACCTAAGCTTTCATTATGTCATAACATATTTGATACTACTTGCAAGTTTATATAAGTATGTACTCACTTTGTTAGTGTTTGTGTTTATTCTTAAGTAAAACATTATATGAAACTTAAGATAGTGCTTAACATTAACCCCGCGCAAGCATATGCAACCATATTAGCCATAATTCCAAAGTGCATAAAGGTTTTCTATTGGATTGGTTTGCATTCATGGCTGGTTCATTCCGTTGGGATTTTTCGTATAGATATTGGTACATTCACATATAATACTTTACACAGATAAACAAAGTGCTTTAGATTTGTCTGTACATTGAATATCATTAGATTTATCTGATTTCCTGGTGTATTATTATGATACTGGTGATTGCATTAAATAAACACCTATCCAAGCTTGCTACGGTTCCAACAACCTGTCCACCTCCGCAACTGTCATTTTCCCTTTCTCCGTCCTGGTGGTGTAATCCTGTCATTGGTATCTTATCGTCTTTGATCTAGGTTGGAGATGCCGGGAAGGGTAGTTAGGGTAAAAAACCCTCGCTGCCCTCCTGCCAAACCACAATTTCCCACCATCGAGCTCCAAGTTTTCGGCTCTGCAACTGGCACTAATTCTCTCTGTGGGTTCTTCCGAGGTTCTTCTGCCATGAGTCTTCGGCTTCCAAGGTTTCTGTTCAACGTTGGCTAGCCTTTCTCACAGATATACTTTGCGACCGATTTCCTTGGTAAGATATTAGCATGTATTCATTTTTATTGTACTCTCATTTTCGTTTTTCCTTTGTTATGTGAAATGCTAACGTACCCTCCTCTGTCTCGCAGGAGTATTGGGTAATGAATTTGTTTATTGGGAGGGATTGGTCAGTCGCGAAGTGGTTTTGAACTTCCGACTCTTCAACTTAGGTAAGATTTACATTGCTTGATGTAATATGTTCATGGTTCACCTTCCCTGCTTTTGGTTCTTAGGGTTTAACAACCCATTTGTCCCCTTCTATAGATTTCTTCGGATTTCAGACAGTTGGCTCACTTGATCAATTGCAAAACATACTTGGCATCCCTTCAACTTCTTACTGGTGATTCAAACCATTTCTGCCACTGGATTTGTATGGTTTAACTGATAATTTTTTGAAGTGATAGCCACCACCACCCTTCTATCTCCTGCAGGGACAAAGGGGTTTAATGGCAGGATGGCATTTCATCCCTCAACTGTGATTTATCGAGTGCACTTTTCTGTTAATGCTTAAGAAGGATACTATTCCAGGGCACAACCCTCTACTTGTTAGTTTTTGTGTAGATACTCTAGTGATATGTAGAGAAGACAAAAATCCTTTCTTTTTATTGGCAATGTAATTGTATTGTTCGTCATGGAAGTTCCGCAGATCTATGAATTTAGTTTTTTCATATTTGGAAAATTTTCCTTGGGATTTACAGTTAAACTCTTCAGGATTTTATCTCAATGTTCTCTGCTAATTAATCAGTCTGGTATGGTGGAGTTCAAGAACATTTGAATGATTACTAAATTATGAGAAAGTTTATACATGTTTAGCCAATTCTTATAGTTGTTTCAATGGAAGAAGTTTTCGATTCAATCTGTCATATATGCTTTGAATATCGAACTTATTATTTTTCTTGTTTTCTTTTATTCGTTTGTAGTTTAATTTTAATAAACATCTCCTGAATTTTATCGGTTAAGCACTCGTCCTTTCCAATTACTAGCTCGAGGGAAATGAGCCTGAAACCTTGTTTCTGGGGTTCAGGTACTAAACCCGTGAGCCTATGCCTCATATATCCCAGTTTGAATGTCTATACAGTCTGTGTTTCTCTTCTTATTTCTAGAGAAATTAACCCAACTGTATTCTCTGTAAGAATAACTTAGAATTATTAGGGTCTAGCGTTTATTTATTTTCAGGCTCTACAATCAACCATTTTAGAATTTTAACAGTTTCCTTTTGCAATTAAATTTACTAAACTATACCGAGTTTTAATAGTAAACTACTCCATCCAATTTAAATCATTTTGTGTTTTGTAATACTATAACTACATAAATTAGTTTCCTTAGCTGGGACTACAATACCCTATTAAATACATTTCAACACAGAGAAATATATAGGAAATATAACTTTACACAAATACTACCAGTACAGTTAAAATAAAGAATAATAGCACAGTAATATATTTCTAGTTAAGTCTAGAGACCCAACATTTATAAATATTTATTTCCAGAAGATTATTTATCAGTAACTGGTATCCTCCCAACCTTGAGTGAGGCAATTACGTCCTCCACTCCCCCCTTTCTCCTCACAAGGGCTTAGGATTTATCTGAGACAGGAAGTGAGGCCTCAGGTGATCAGGAGATTATGTGTTTTTCTCAAAATTGAAAGTGCTAAAAAATGTACCAAACCTAAGCGATCAAATAGATCTCGTCGTTACGATTCCGACATCGCGAACAGTTAGAAAAACCAATGTCGTATGATGGAGATATCACATTCTGTTCATTTTCCAAAACAGGTAGAAAATTAGTAGAACAGGTATAGTGCTGATGTGGCAGGTCCAGTCAGCAATGCAGGAGTTATTCTCCAGAAGCATCCAATGACATCGTGCCAAGTGGCACCACTAGATTTTCCGAGCATGACTAGGAAGTGAATTTTTTTTAATTCCTAAGTGTAAGTCGATTTTGTTAATTGGCATCTCATTTTATGATGGCCAATGGGGAAGGGCCACGCGGCATGCCATGTACACCCCCATGGCAGGCATGTTGGATTAAGGTCGAATGGTGGGATTAATTGAATATATATATATATATATATATATATATATATATATATATATATATATATATAAACATATATATATATATATATATATATATATATATATGTTTATTATAAATTTTTTACCCACATTTCGGCGAGGTCAACCAAGTATGGAGGAGCTCTTCTAATCAGTATGGCAGAGGTTTAATTGGAGGCAAGCTCCAAGTTTGGAGGATAAGTTTCATTGGCATGTTTTAACAAAATTATTGTGGCAGAGTGGGGGTCGAACCCACGATCTACCGCCCACCAACAAATCTCGTTACCAGCTCTCCTATATGTTGGGTGTTAACCAACAAAGGTCTTTGAATTATGTTATAGTTTATGTGCTCGACGATTGGGGGTTGGAGGGGGCCAAGAACCAAGGGCTATCATCGGCGTGCCAACCAACTATTACAACCACCAACGTTATGGTTAGAACTGGTCACATGGTTGCTCCGAAGTTTTATTTGATGGTTCTGCGGACCGTAGCGTCAACTCCAGCATTAAACATCACCGCATGTGATCTTCCCGTGTAATTTATACTCTAGCAATTTTGACTACCACAGCTGCTAATGCGGGTTTACTCCACTACAACCACAGTTGCGGCCTTAGTTCCACTCGTGATAAATTCTATCCACAGGGTTCAAGGGTTGGCATGTGGCCACCGCCTCCCCTTAACCATAATATTAAATGCCAGCGGTTAGCGACTTGGTGGGATGTTTAGTGTGATCAACATTTTCAGAGCTTTGGCCAAATTTAACTCTAGTTAAGTGGAGTTATCCACTTTTAGTGGAGGTTTTGTAGCTGAGATTGGAAAAAAGCTTTGGGAGGTCAATTTTTGACCAATTTAGGTGAAACAAGAGTCTATCTAGACTAATTTGAGCATTCTAGAGCCACTGGGGTAGAGAAAAAAACCATTAGAGGCTTGTAAACACATGTATTTGAAAATTTTAGCATAATGACAAAGAGGGACATGCCATTGGGAGTTGGACCAGCATATGTAACCCAGGAAGGGTGAACTGCTTCATCATGCCTGCTATGTAAAACTTATGTGTGATGTTATTTCGCTATTATACACTGATGTTCAGTGTTATTTAGGCTTATTTTCATGCTTAAAACTCACAAATTCATCTATGTTTCATGGTTAAACAATTCATTCCTTAAGAAAACAAATTGTACATGTTTTTATTACTGAAAGGACACTTAGCACAGAAAACTAATACACTCCTTTTAGATTAGGTTGGTATGAGAGCTAGAGTTTATTCTCTGGTGTTTTATTGTGCAAATATTTGTTTAACTGTTTACAAGGGTTTACATGCTTACTAGGCTCAAGCTTAAGAGAGGAGAAGGAAAATTGGTGAAAGAAAGAGGTTCTCAAAGGGAGCCATAGAAATGGAGGGCAAGATTGCCACATTCTCCATCACCTAGTTCACCTCCAAAAGAAGCAGAAGTAGCATTAAGCATGCCTCCAGGAGAAGGAGAAATCCATGAAGAGGTGGGTCCAAAAGAAGAAGAAGAAAGAGTGTTCGGGAATGCATTCCTTGACATGATTGAAATGGTGAGAGTCCTTTATCAAGAATGGAATGAGATACTAGAAGGAGAAGGATCCAAACTTCACAAGGAAGGTCAGAGATCATCAATAGGTCACAATGATGAAGATAAATCAAAGAAGGGAAATGGAGGAAATGGAGACAGTGGAAAGTCACCATCATCACCCTCATCTTCATCCTCGTCATCCTCTACTTCATCTTTAGTACATCAGCCACACAAGTCAGAGAACACTGGTAAAATTCCTTTTCTAAAACTTGATGTTAAGTTTGAATTTCCAATGTTTAATGGTGAAGTTAATGCAGAAAAGCTTGATAATTGGACTAGGAAATTGGAGGTCTATTTGAGAATTCAGAACCTTCATGATGATAATACTAAAATCCAACTAGCTTCATTGAGAATGGAAGGTGCAACACTTGTTTGGTGGAAAGCCAAGACAAAGGAGGAGATCAAAAAGCATGGTAAGATTATCATATCATGGAATTATTTCATTACTGCAATAAAACAACAGTTTTATCCATTAGCTCATATGCAGAAAGCCATAATGAACTAGCAAAATTTTAGACAATTAAAAGGACAAAATGTACAAGAATACACCCAAGAATTTAGGAGAAGATCTCTCTTATTAGGGGTATATTTGTAGTGCCAAGATAATTTTCTCAAGTACATAGGAGGCTTACATAGCTACATAAAACATACTATTCTCATGTTTAACCCTACAAGTTTAGATGAAGTTTGTGTTCAGGCCACACATCTAGAAGCTAGAGGGAAAAACATTACCGATGAGGGTAGGAAGAAACATTTTAAGGGGAAAAAAAAAAGAGAATACCTAAAAAGTTAAGGGAAAAAAGAATGCATTTGTCAAGAAAGATAGAGAAAAAGTGGTTTGTAAACATTGTTCAAAAGAAGGCCATGAAGAGAAAAATTGTTGGAAATTACATCCTGAAAAGAGACCCAAGTATAACAATAACAAAGGGAAGCAGAAAATTGTAGCTACAACTCAACATGACTTAGGAGAGGATTCAGGTGATGAATCTAAAATTACACCCATGGGATTGAAGAATGTGAAGGGGAAATAAATTGAAACAAAACCAAGTACTAGTACATCAAACTTTCACATACAAGCTCCAAATTAAGAAGACAAAATTGAACTGTTTCATGTGAGGGTCATATCCAAACATACCAAGATTGACACACTATTTGACAGTGGGTCACAAGAAAACTTAATCTCTGAAGACTTAGTCAAGAAACTTAATCTTCAAACCATTCCACATCCAAAACCTTATCCACTTGGGTGGATTTGTAAGGATGCAAATTTACAGGTTTCAAAGAAGTGCCTATTGCGCTTTGCAATAACTGCACATTTTGGTGACACAGTTGAATTAGATGTGGTTCCGCTTGATATTACAGGTATTGTGTTGGGAAGTCCTTACTTGTATGACAGGAAAGCGATCTTCCATCGCCAGGAGAACAAATACCATTTATTCAAAGATAGCAAGGAGTACATTGTTAGAGCACATCGCAAGAAGACAAATATTACAATGGTAAATGTTGGAAAGGTAAAGAGGCTGGTGAATTCAAGTAAGAATTTTGTTCTTCTAATGGTTAAGCCTAAAGCTTATGTAAATCATGAATCATTTGAGGATTGTGATCCTAAGTTGAAATCAGATTTATATGATGTAGTTTATGCACATCATGAGATGTTTTAGGAGCCAATAGGATTGCCTCCAAAAAGTGAGATTAAACATGAGATTCAATTGCAACAGGATTGTCCTCTTCCAAACATCAGCATGTGTTGCATGTCAATAATGGAGAATGCTGAAATAAAGAGGAAAATCAAGGACATGTTGGACAAGGGACTCATAAGTCCAAGCACTTCACCATGCAGTTCACCCATATTCTTGATTCTGAATAAGATGGGACTTGGCGCATGTGTGTAGACTTCAGAGCTTTGAACAAGATAACAGTTAAAAAACGATACCCACTCCCAAGGATAGATGGTTTGTTGTATCAGCTAAAAGAAGAAATTTTTTTCACTAAGTTAGATTTACGAAGTGGATATCATCAAGTAAGAATTTCATAAAGTGATATATGGGAGATTGCATTCAAAACCAAACAAGGACTCTTTGAGTGGTTGGTTATGCCGTTTGGTTTGTGTAATGCACCAGCGACTTTCATGCGTGTTATGGACAATGTTTTGTGTCCATTTATTGCTGAATTTGTGATTTTGTATTTATATGATATACTTATTTTCAGTAAAACAAGAGAAGAACATGTCTTGCATGTGAAAAGAGTACTTGATGTTTTGAGGAAAGAGAAACTATTTATTAAGATGTCAAAGTGTGAGTTCGGAAAGAATTCTCTGTTTTATTTGGGACACATTGTAGGAGGAGGCGACTTGAGAATTGATCCTTCTAAAGTGGAAGCCATTGTGAATTGGCCCACTCCCAAGATAGTAACCAAGGTAAGAATTTTCTTAAGCGCGGCTCAGTATTGGAGAAATTTTATTGCTAAATTTTCTGCCATAGCATCTCCTATGCATGCAGTGACAAGTGCGAAGAAAGGCTTCCAATGGGGAGGCAAACAACAGCAAGATTTTGAAGCTTTAAAAGACAATATTAGTTCAACTCCGGTCCTTGAATTACCGAATTTGATACATCCATTCAAGATACAAACCAATGCTAGTGATTATGCCATGGGTGCAGTAATTTTGTAGCATGGTAAGCCTATCGCTTTTCATTCTGAAACATTCAATGGTGTTGTAACTAATTATCCTACATATGACAAAGAGTTGTATGCATTGGTACAAAGCGTCAAGAAGTGGAAACAATACTTGATGGGTAAAGAGATGATTATACATACTGATCACCAACCATTACATACTTGCAGTCGCAAACAAAATTGCAGCAATCACGAAATTTCAGGTGGATGGGATTTCTTCAACAATTTCACTTTGTTATAAGGTACAAGCAATTTATTTTCAATAAAGTTGTTGATATGCTTTCAAGGCCAATTATAAGTGCTTTTACTTTACTTAAAAATGATTCTATTGTACATGAGATTTGCATAGAAAAATATGCACATGATGCTAATTTTCAAGATGTGTATGCTAGTTTGAGTGAAGGGAATCAAGTTGAGGAAAATGATTATCACATGCATAACAATTTGCTATTTCATTTGGGCAAGTTGTGTATACCACAAGGAGAGAGACTTAGTGTTATGAGATAGGCTCATTTGTCTCTTATTGTTGGACGCATTTGGGTAAGCAAAACAATGGCACATTTAAAGAGGCATTGCTATTGGCCTCGCATGATAGATAGTGTGTTATGTTTTATAAGGGGTTGTTCTATGTGTGCAACAAGCAAGCCTAGAAATAGGAAGCTTGGTTTGTACACGCTACTACCAGTACCATCAAGGCCATGGGAGAGTGTCTCCATGGACTTTGTTGGAGTTCTACCTATGTCAAGAAAAAACATGATTATCTTTATGTAGTTGTGGATAGATTCAGTAAAATGTGTATATTTATGCCATGTGAGAAAACCATTACTGCTGAACAAAATGCTGAAATTTATTTTCAACATGTATGGGTTCATTATGGATTGAAAACTTCTATTGTTAGTGATAGGGATTCCAGGTTCGTTGGGAGTTTTCGGTCCAATATTTGGAAGATGATGGACACAAAGTTGAAAAAGAGTATTGCTTTTCATCCGCAAACTGATGGTCAAACCAAGGTGGTGAACAGAACCTTTTTGCATCTATTGAGAGGATATTGCAGAAAAAATCCCAAGTTGTGGGATGAACAATTGCATTACAGTCAGCACGCTTACAACCGGGCAAAGCACTCTTCTACAAATACTTCACATTTTGAAGCTTGCTTTGGGTATTTGCTGAAATATCCATTAGACTTCATCTTTGAGAATGATGTTGCAATTGATGGGAATATTGATATTGACAAGGCTCAAAATTTCATTGAGAAAATTCAGATTTTTCATCAATAAGTTCAAGAATAGCTTGAGAAGAGTCAAAGAAAATACAAGGAGAGGCATGACAAACATAGAGTTGATCACAAGTTTCAAGAAGGAGATGAGGTATGTTTGCACATAAGTAAAGAAAGGATGCAAGGAGAAGGTAAAAATCTCAAGCCCATTCACAATGGTCCATTCAAGATCATCAAACAAGTTGGTAACAATGCATTTCAACTTGACTTGCCTTCATATATGAAAATGTATTTAGTTTTCAATGTGGAAAATTTACATTTGTATGAGCCTCCTTTGATTGATGATCAAGGGAGTGATGTTCAACTGCCATCTATAGAAGATTTATCGCTAGAATTTTTGGATGAGCTCAAGGAGGATACCATCCTTGATAGGAGGACACACACTTCTAAGAGGGGAAGTGTCAATTATCTTCGAGTTGGGCTCAAGGGCAGTAAACCAAGTAAGGCAAGGTGGATGGAAGTTGAAAAGGTGAGGGAGTTGTACCCTCATCTTATGAATAGGTAACTAAAGTCTTTTGGGGTCCAAGAGCTTCCAAATGGGGAGGTGTGATCAGGAGATCATGTGTTTTTCTCAAAATTGAAAGTGCTCGAAACTATACCAAACTTGAGTGACTGGGTAGATGTCGTCATTGCGATTCCAGTGCCGTGAATGGTTCGAAAAAGTGATGTCGTATGAGGGAGATATCGCGTTCTGTTCATTTTCCAAAAAAGGGTAAAAAATGAGCAACACAGGCACATTGCTGATGTGGCAGGTCCAGTCAGCAATGCAGGAATTCTTCTCCAGAAGTAGCTAATGATATCATGCCAAGTGGCACCACCAGATTTTCCAAGGATGACTAGGAAGTGATATTTTTTTTTAATTCCTATGTCTAAGCTGATTGCATTAATTAGAATCTCATTTTATGATGGCCAATGGGGAAGGGCCATGTGGCATGCCACGTACCCCCCCATGGCAAGCAGGTTGGATTAAGGTTGAATGGTGGGATTAATTGAATATGTGTGTGTGTTTATTATAAAGTTTTTACCCACATTTCGGCGGGGTCAACCAAGTATGGAGGAACTCTTCTAATCAGTATGGTGGAGGTTTAATTGGAGGGAAGCTCCAAGTTTGGCGGAGAAGTTTCATTGGCATGTTTTAAAAAAATTATTGTGGCAGAGTGGGGGTCGAACCCACAATCTACTACCCGCCAACAAATTTCATTACTAGCTCTCCTATACGTTGGGTCTTAACCAACAAAGGTCTTCGCATTATGTTATAGTTTATGCACTCGACGATTGGGGGTTGGAGGGGTCCAGCTCCCTCCCCATATGTCTTAAGCCCATGAACCAAGGGCTATCATCGGCGCGCCAACAACCTATTACAACCACCAACATTACAGTTAGACCTAGTCACATGGTCGCTCCGAAGTTTTATTCGACGGTTTCGTGGACCGCGGCATAAACTCTAGCATTAAACATCACCGCATGTGATGACTCTTCCTGTGCGGTTTATACTCCAGCATTTTCGGCTAAAACAACTGCTACCGTGGGTTTACTCCACTAAAACCACAGTTGCTACCTTAGTTCCACTCATGATAAATGCTATCCGCGGGGTTCGGGGGTTGACATATGGCCACCCCTTCCCTCAACCATAATATTAAATTCTAGTGGTTATCGAATTGGCGGGATGTTTAGCGTGACCACCATTTCGAAGTTTTGGTTGAATTTAACTCCAGTTAAGTGGAGTTCTCCACTTTTAGGGGAGGTTTTGCAGTTGAGATTGGGAAAAAGCTTTGGGAGGTCAATTTTTGACCAATTTGGGTGAAACAAGAGTCTATCTAGACTAATTTGAGCATTATAGAGCCATTGGTGCAGAGAAAACAGTCATTAGAGTATTGTAAACACATGTATTTTCAATTTTGAGCATAATGAAAAAGAGGGACATGCCATTGGAATTTGGACCAGCAGATGTAACCCAGGAGGGGTGAACTACTTCATCATGTGTGCTTTGTAAAACTTATGTGTGATGTTATTTCTCTATTATACAATGTTGTTCAGTGTTATTTAGGCTTATTTTCATGCTTAAAACTCACAAATTCATCTATGTTTCATGGTTAAAAAACTCGTTCCTTAAGGTAACAAATAGAAACAAATTGTACATTTTTTTATTACCGAAAGGACACTTAGCACAACAAACTAATACACTCCTTTCTAATCATCATGATAAAAATTTAGTCTCTACTTCACCTGGGAATCCTTGAGCTCCACTGGTTTTCCTCCTAGCTCTGGACAACTCGTAGCAAACACCTATTGCTAATACTTCCCAGTTTCCTTCTACACAGAACTCCCTTCCTCCTTAGGATTTTACTCTAAATCCTTTTTAGAAGGTAACTGTCAGAACTGTCTCCCCCCCTCTTTGCCCTGGTTCTTGGAATTATTTACCAATCAGTTACTTTCTTCTTTTACCCAAGGTAATTATTAATTTAATCTCATTTATTGAAACAGACATAGGATTATGTATGAAATTAGTGTTAATAATATCCTTATTCGTTACACATTTAGAATGTATCATAACAAGTTTGTTTACCAATAATTAAATTAAAAACATGTTGTTACACTAATAATAATAGTAAAAACAATCAGACATGGATTATAATTGAGAGGAAATAAATCAAACAACCAAAGTACCTTCCTAACTAGTGATCCCTACTAATAAGGAGGGTGATTCCTTCCTAGCAGGGGATGGTACACTACACAACACACAAGCTAGTCTACAAAAATGTATGGTGCCATTCCATGATTTACTAATTTTTTTTAGAATTATTGCATGTTTTACATCATTTCAATGACATATTAGTTGTAACTTAATTAAAATTGTTAGGGTATGTATGTGCAATTTGGTATGGTGTAATATGATTATGATTATGTTTCATATGTTGTAATATTAAAAATATACATATATATTAAATATTGGATGAAATAAACAATAGATTTTCATTTTGAATGTTTTTTTTTAAGAAAAACAAGGGTACTCTAGAATATCCATTTGATCTTGAAATCGATCTAGGTTATGTTGGGTTTGGTTTAGAAATTCGAGACAATGACGATGAGGTAGATGGAGAGGGCACCGAGAATGATGATGATGATTGTGGCAGTGATGATGATCATGATATACATGATGATGATGATGTTGATGATAAATCCGTTGGTAGTGGCCAGTAACATTTTTCATATAGACTCCATCATGGATCGTTATTGATAAATCATTATGATGCCTCTTTTAATGTTTATTGTCATATCTATCATTTTCACCTGTAGTACCATATTGAGTTGTATAATTTTGACTCATATCATTTGGAAATGTATTATTTGGGTTTGCATTATGTGTAACTCGTCAAGGACCATCAACTTTGTTTATTAAAAATATAAAAATATAGGTGATAGTTAAAAAGAATTATCTTGTTATTTTATTTTAATGTTGTGATGTGGTATGTAACTATAAGAGTCCTGAAAGAGCTCTGCTCTAGAAAACTTTATGATGTGAATATGGGCCTACATTATGTGTAGCTATTAACGACCAATAATATTGTTTATTAATAATATAAAAATAACAGTTATATTTTAAAAGAAAAATGTTGTTAGCTTGTATGGATGTCCATTTCCCTAAAAATTATTTATAAGTCTGTGCTATAAAATATTTCAAGTGCTATATGACTTACTCTATAATCATATAAGTTATTTAAGAGGTACTATATACTTAACAAATTTAATTCAAAGAAAAAATATTAAATTAATATATGGAAGATATAAGGGAAGCATCATGAGTTGTTAAAATGGAAGCATAATGTGGCTCTAAAATTGCAGTAAAATTTGACATTAAATTAGAATCCATAGTTGGACATATTACTAGCTCTTATAAATACAAAGCTAAATAGGTTTCTTAACATGAAGAAAAATTGAAGGCTAATTCAGAAGCAAATCCCAACACTAAAAGGAAGCAAACCCTAGACCTAAAAAAGGAGCAAACCTAGATGCTAAATAGGAAGCAAACCTTCCAACTAAAAGGA
The DNA here is from genome assembly GCA_034641835.2 of Pinus albicaulis. Taxonomy (NCBI): domain Eukaryota; kingdom Viridiplantae; phylum Streptophyta; class Pinopsida; order Pinales; family Pinaceae; genus Pinus; species Pinus albicaulis. Next base: position 908,389,758 of record CM076583.1, on the reverse strand, counting down.
AAATAAAACCATAAGGCTAATAGGGATGAAATTACGAGAGAAAAAAAAAAGGAAGCAACAATGGAAGCCAAACTAGAAGCACACCAGAAGAAATCTTGGAAGAAAAACTTGGCGTTACCTAAGAAGCAATTTAGGTAGAAAAAAAAGAAGTAATAATGGAAGTAATAAGATCATATGACAACTTTTAAATAATATCAATAAAAAATTGTGGACAACTTCTAAATATGTCTCATTCGATCTCATTCATAGGAATGAGATTGAAAATATTGATATATTGATGAGCTTCCCTACCATTTTTGCATGAGAGATTTGACCAAATTGTTGACCAAGACTCCACACTTATTTTTTATTATCTGGGCATGAATGAAGTAACCTGAAACTATCTCATGCCTCCAATCTTAAAAAATCATGTTCCCAATTTGGGCTAAGACAACTAGACATATGACAACTGATGCACGAGCATCAAGGTTCCAAATTTTGTACATTTAGTAGAATCTAGGGAGTCTTATATTTTCAAGGGAGTCGGCTCCCTAAGTACTTAATTAATGTAATTTTCAATGTTTGGAGTGGATTTTATGTGAGACATTTAGAATAGGATTTAATAAAATATTGTGAGGCATATTTGTAAATGTTCTCAGATGTAGGAGAACATGAGAGATTTAGGATAGTTGAGATCTCATAGGGATTGTGAATCCTAGACTTAGGAATTAGTTGATGATTTTGTGGATTTAGAGGATTCTTAGGATTTGGTTGAGAAAATTGAGGATATGAACCAGAATTGTTTGCAGAACCTTTTGTATAAACTTATAAGCCTCAAAGGCATTAGGGAGACCATTCTTAGATAGGTAATAGAGGATATTTGATTATAAGCCTACGAGAAGAGAGAGGGATGAGAAAAGGCCACTAATAAATAAAATCAGACTGAGAGAAGGTTTCATTACTATAAATATTTGATTGTGAATAGAAGACTCAATTCCGAGTTTAAGTGGGTGTAGTGAATTGATGTAATTCCTAATACGTTAATGAATTATACAATTGTGTGTGTAATCATAGGAATTTTCCTAACGCAGGTGTTGTAGGTGAGTCTAAGAAGGAGCGGCTTGAGAATAGCATGCAAAGGCGTTACAACGATTGGGATAGTTTCTGGCAGGGATAATTTTAAGGATGCAATATTATCTTGAAGTTTAAAAAATTGGCGAATGTCACTAGTCCCTAATATGCAAAATATAAAATTTTTATTGATATATTTGTAAAATTATTCAAATTTATAATGATATTATATATATTTTCTATATAATGTGGGCAATTTTTATTGTAAAATTTGGGCGAATAATTTAAAAAAAAAATGGAAATTGGCGAATCTTTTTTTGGAAAAACCATGGAAAATTAGCCCACCTGCGAATATTAGCCCCTAAAATTTTCCATGGTTTCTGGATACAAGTGAATAATTGAAATAAATCTCAGGAGGGCTTAACGCTGAGGAGGAAGATGGAGTCGCATGAGTTCATTGAATGAACTATTGCAAAGAGTAGCATGGAGTATTACGGTTTGCAGACTGGTGAATGATATAAGGAGTAGGACTTAATCTTAAAGAAAGGAAACATTAAAGATGTTGATACATGTATAGAAGTGGATGGATCATCTCATGAAGTAATTACAGTTGCAGACAAGAGGAGAACTAATACATTTTCCAAAGACAGCAAACCACGATTTTCCTATAAATTCTAGTGAAAGCGTGGAGATTGAATATGGGCGGTGGAGATTTTATCTTAGAGAAGAAGTGATAATTGACGGTTAAGATCATATCATAAAGATAAGGCAGGAGATCAGATGAGGAGCCACGTGTCAGCCGTATATCTCATCGCATATCACATTCGGCGGAAAGAGTTTTGGGATTACAATGAGCATTAAAGTTGCGATAACCGAAATGTGATGAGGATTGAATCTGTGATTTTTGATATATCTTGGAAACTATGATAAAGTGATAAGTTTGTGAAATGCCATATGGTGAATATTGTGATGCACGATAAAGTGGTAAAGGTAAGTTTAAGAGTTTAATGTTAAAAGCACACATATGAATGATTACTTTTGGTTTTGACCCGAGATCCCACAAAGTATGTTATTGATGATTATCCCATGTGATCGAGATTCTTTTCTTTTAAATTCAAGTATTTAAATATAAGGTTGGATTGAAGGGAGCTTACGCGTAATACATGTTATGATGATTTCCGCGTGTAAATGGGTTTATAAAGGGTCTTAGAGATATTGTGAACCTATCTGAATGTGACAAATTCAGAGTGTATAATCTTTTTACAGTTTGATCTCGGGGTAAGAGCGGGCTTAGCCATTAGCCCTGCATCAACAACCTATAACATAGGATCTAGAACTACACTATACTAGCAGGAACTAAATTGTGTGAACATGAACTCTGCATTTGGCATAGGGATTATTTCTCAACATTCACCATCATTAGTAAAATCTCATTTAAACCCCCTTAAAACGTTGAAATCAAAAGAAATGCATGCACGAATTAACAATTTACCTTATCATGATCAGGATTATTGTATTAGCCCAAAAATGTGCATATTGAGGGTGATAATGGTAAAAAATGGGTATAAATATAGGTAACATAGAGGGAAAAGATGGGTGAAACCATGTCAAAATGAAGGTTCAACATAGTTCATCCAATTAAAAAAATTCAAACTTAGAGGCAGGTTTCTTTAGATCCAATCTTTCATTGTAATCAGGACCCTATCATTTTAGGTGATCTTGACTTTTTCTCAATGATGTCTTAGAAGATTGAATAGTTATGGTTCTTCATTTAGAGCTTTCTCATTCAGTATTCAATTTTAATAAGAGTAGCTACATTATTTAGGGTCTTCATTGATCTAACATGGATGTTGTGACAATCCACAGAAGATATGGAATAAGAGGGGTACATGGAAAGCCTAATAACTTGTGTTGGTTTAGCTTCTTTACCATTATTTTGGTTAGGGGTGGATTTTGCAAGAGGTTTAGGTCAAGGAGGATAGGTGTGGATGGTTGCATTAGTGGAGAAGGAAGAAGTGACATGCATGGGTGGTTTTCGTAAGGTTTGTTGAAGACCTCTAAAGGATGTATTTCTCCATTCCTATGGCCATGTTTGAGCATGGTTGAATAATTTTCTATGGTTGATTAGTATATGATGGTTGACTATGATTGACCTTGGTTGGATATGGTTGAATATGGTCAATTGTGTATGACCTTGATTGAATGTTTGACTTAGGTTGAATATGATTGACAATGGTTAACCTTGGTTTATTAGTAGACCATGGATGAGTAAGCTCATGCTATGATTGATTATCGTTGAATAGTAGATCATGGTTGATTGTGATTTATTATTAGACCCCGATTTATTATGATTGATGGTTGCATAGAGACCATGGTTTATCATGGTTGATCAATAGGCCATTGTTTACTATGGTTGACGTTGGTTGAAAATGGTTAACGGTGGTCAACTTTGGTTGAATATAACAGATGTTAGGTGAATGAATAACCATGGTTGACTATGGTTGACTGTGGATGACCTTGCATAAATATGGTTTCTTATGAATGGCCCTGGTTGACTATGGATGACCTTGCTTAAATATGGTTGCTTATTAATGGCCCTAGTTGACTATGGTTAATTAATAGATCATGGGTGACTATGATTGATTAGTAGAGCATGGTTGACTATGTTGATTAACAGAGCATGATTGACTATGGTTTATTAGGAGTTCATGGTTGACCGTGATTTACTTTGGTTCATTATGTTTGAAAAATGGTAAATTATGGTTGATGAAAGTAGATGTTAAATAAATGGTTGACTATGAGTGACCATGGTTGTCCATGGTGATTATGGTGAATCATGGTTGACTATGTTTAACCATGTTAACCATGCATGACCTTGGTTAACCATGGGCATTACCATGTTGAGGATCACTAAGCATGGTCAAATATGGTTTGACCATGGTTTACTCTAATTAGTTGTGGCTGACCATCGATGACCATGTTTCCCATGGTGACCTTTGTTTTCCATTGTTTAGTTGGTCTAACCATGGTTGAACTTGTTTATTATGGTTGTTAATTATGGTTTACCATGTTGTCTATGGTTGGCCATGTAGCCTATGGTCAACCATGGTTTGAATATGTTTTACCTTGGTTGTTTATGGATGGCCATGATCACCATGGCTAAAAATGGTTTGACGATGTTAAATGTGATTGATGATGGTCAATGACAGTTGACCACGATATCTGTGGTTGGCAATAGTTGGACATGGATGAAAATGTTTGAGCATGTTGACCATGGCTAACATAGTTGACCAAGTGAACTATGGTTGACCATTGTTTTGTTCGTTGCAGTACAACTTCAACATATTTTAATCGTAATGCAACAATAGTTTTTATTTGGAAAAGTTATGATGGATTTTTTTACATCACATTGTGACTTCGATTTTGCGGTCATCACATCGTGATGTCAATTATTTTTCGTCACATTGCGATAATGATTTTCGTTCATCACCTTGGTAATGGGATTTTGTGATCTAAATATTTAGGAGACTTATAGTCTAGGTTTGGATGTATAATTTATAAATTCATGCATTTCTATAAAATAGAACTTGGTAGATATGTAATTGAATGAGTTAAACTTAATCAAAGTTGATTTTTTTACGAAGACACCTTATAATAAGGAAATAGCAAAAGAGCGAAGCTCATGAAGAAGAGATACCAAAATTGGCCTCATTGTAGGTAATGGTTCTTCTGAATAGAATTATCTCTCTCTTCCTCTTATAATTATAATTATTAATAATTAATTGGTAATAATTTATAATTATTAATATTTATATTAATCTTATCATTATTATTTTTTAATATTTTTATTTATATATATATTTTTAATTATTAATCACAAATATTTATATATTAATATCATATTTATACTTATGTTTATGTGATTTATACCAATGTCATATTATTGAATTTATAAAATTAATTCTTTAGGTTTATAATTTTAAGTTGTATAATTGTAGGGTTTATAATAAGAATTTTGGGTCTAACACTAGGGTTTATAATCTTGTATCTATAATATTTTCCCCTCAAGCTTATAATATTAATTTTATGGTTTAATATTGTTTCCTTGGGTTTATAATATTAATCTCTTTATTTTATAATATTATTGGACACTTTAGTTTATTAATCTCTATTAACATAGTTAATATTATTAATATACTATATCATCTATATATGAATCAATATCATTAATATTGTGATTATAATCTAAGTATATATAAAGAATGTTGATAGTTATATTAATATGTTCATAAACTTATATTAAAATTCAAAAAAAAATAGTAGTAAGAAATAAATAAGTATTATTAATAATAACAATATATATTTTTGTTATTATTTATATAATTATTAATAAGTATAAATAATTTTAATATCACTACAAGGTATAAATCCAAATCCAAGACTAGTTGTCCATATATGATATATCATGTGACGCAAAGAATAAATCAAATGATGGCGAGCCTTATTTCTCAGTTTTAGGTATAAATGGGCCTTGGGAGGTAAGGCTCCACACTAAGATGAGACCACCTATTTGTCTCATCCATTTCCATCCCTAAGGCGTATAGACGAAGAAAGCTTATTTGTCTCATCCCTCCATGGCTCGGCGCGCATTTGGTCATGGCTCGCGCGCATTTGTCTCATCCCTCCATGGCTCGGCGCGCATTTGGTCACCTCCCTATATAACGCAAGGAGTCACGAGGAGTCTGCCATAGAATGCGCGCATGAGTACGCTCTCTACTGCATTTGAATCAGAGTTGTAAAAGTTTGAATTTGAATCAGAGTTGTAAAAGTTTGAATTTGAATCAGAGTAGTCCACATTTGATTTTGTGTGGCAATGGCTGCATCTGTGGTCGCTGCGGAAGCTTGCATTGGCAAATCTACAGCTACTCTCGCTGTGAAAATCGGAGCGATCGCTTGTTGTATTATTATTGTGGGGATTATAATTGGTGCGTGTTTTTCGCTCTTATGCCGAACCTTCACTTCTCTCACGCCCCATAAGATCGCACTCTTTGTGCTTAGAGCTTTTGCTGCAACTCTCATTCCTGCAACTGCTGTGTTGCAACTTGTTCCTGACATCTTTGAATCTGAATTGTCATCATGGCACTACAATTTCCTCCTACTCCTTGGATTTGTAACCATCTTCCCCGCGCTGTGTTTACTTGCAGTAGATGCTCTGGCCACTGCTTTCCCTCATTTTACACTCATTTTTAAAGTCAAGAGAGACCGATTTATGAGGGTAAGGAAGTTGGAGGTAATGGTAAGGATCTCTCATTTTACACTCATTTTTAAAGTCAATGGAGATCGAGTGATGAGGATAAGGAAGTTAGAGGTAATGGTAAGGATCTCTCATTTTACACTCATTTTTAAAGTCAAGAGAGATCGAGTGATGAGGATAAGGAAGTTAGAGGTAATGGTAAGGATCTCTCATTTTACACTCATTTTTAAAGTCAAGAGAGATCGAGTGATGAGGATAAGGAAGTTAGAGGTAATGGTGGGGATTACAATTGGTGCGTGTTTGTCTCTCTTATGCCGAACCTTCACTTCTCTCACGCCCCATAAGATCGCACTCTTTGTGCTTACAGCTTTTGCTGCAACTCTCATTCCTGCAACTGCTGTGCTGCAACTTGTTCCTGACATCTTTGAATCTGAATTGTCATCATGGAACTACAATTTCCTACTCCTTGGATTTGTAACCATCTTCCCCGCGCTGTGTTTACTTGTAGTGGATGCTCTGGCCACTGCTTTCTCTCATTTTACACTCATTTTTAAAGTCAAGAGAGATCGACTGGTGCGGGTAAGGAAGTTGGAGGTAATGGTAAGGACTCAGATGGTAACACCCACGAATCCAGTACCATAGATCAAGATAAAGATTGCAGGTTTCGCGTTAGGAAGGGTCGTTTCTCTGCTAAAATCTAATGAATGTTACATGTGAAGAATCTTGTTTTAGTTTTTATTTATAGTTAAGCAACTGTGAATGTTACATGTGTGTTTGGTGGATCTTTTGTCTGCCTCTGTTTTCAAGTGCGAGAGAGAGAGATGCGAAAAAGGGGAGCGCTTCATATCTGCGCATACATGGCCTTCTTGGTGGGGATGGGGGTTTCCTTTTTCTTCAGGTAATGGGCTCGACTTTCAGTTGTTGGTTAAGCCATGGATCTCTCTCATGCCTTTTGGTTTTTCGTTAAGCCATGGATCTGTGCAATGCCTTTTGGTTTATTTAAATTGTGTGTACTCAACGACTCCTTCAAACCCTTAATTGAAAGGGCTTAATTGTAATATTTTCTGTAACCGTGTTTGCACTTTACTTACCTCTGAAGCATTTCTTTCAAACCCTTAATTGAAAGGGCTTAATTGTAATATTTTCTGTAACCGTGTTTGCAATTTACTTACCTCTGAAGCATTTCTTTCAAACCCTTAATTGAAAGGGCTTAATTGTAATATTTTCTGTAACGGTGTTTGAAATTTACTTACCTCTGAAGCATTGACCACTTCGCGCAGGGAATGTTTATTTGCTGCGGCTTCTGGCCCAACAACGCGTAAGTGTGACATCTGCGTAGTTTGCAGAAGCGCGTCTTTACATTTCTGCGGCTTGTCTCTGCTGTTTTTTCCTAAACCGGAGATCTTTCAATTCTTGAATCTGGGATCCGGATTCTCTTCCCCGATATCATATGTACTCGTTTTGGGATCCAGGCTCTTTGATCATCGGGCATTATGCATTATAGATCTCTGGATTTTCGCTTTGTCTGCCACTAATTCCTACTCCGATGTTCCTTGTATCATCGATGGATCCCGGAGTTAAACAGTGTTCTGATTGTTTTATGTCTGCTGCTCCGGGTATATGCATGGACCTGGAGACGGATGTGTTTTCTATTCGTCAGGACATATCTTTTCCTTTCGATCCTGGATCTGGAGGGCATGCCGGACTTGGTTGGATGCAGTAAGGTGTCGGATCTCCGGATCGTGTTGGGGAGCCGGAGCTCCCCCTATCTTGGGGACCAATCTCATCTTTGTTCGGGTGCTATTTTGTTTTCAGAACAGTCCATCTTTCATCAAGCGAGCTTGTTTTGGTGGGCAGGGTCTTTGGTTTTGTTCAGGACCGCTTTTCTTCTTCAAGTGAACCTAGCATTATTATCAAGCGAGTCGGTTTCCATATATCATGCGAGCATGATGTATTTCAAGCGAGCCTGATATGGTGTCTGCCTAGCGAATCAGCCTTTTATCAGTCATGGAGACACTATGGAATTCACCTTTTTGTTTGCCTTTTTTCATTTTTGTTTTCTTTTATTTCCTTATTATCATGAATATGATGCTGCTGTATTTTCTCTGTTGGCTCTTTTCTATGTAGACAGGGATGTTCTCGTGGGTATGTTTTATACTACCCGTTATGTTGTTGGCCATGAACATCGAATAACTTCTCTTCTGAAGTTCATTCTGGATGTATTTGGTATATGGGGTTTTCTCGCTGTTTTAACTAACAGTTTGAGATTGTATCGATGATCATGTACTGTCATATATTTCTTTTAATATATACAGCGTTTTTTTCCTTCTGAAAAATGTCTTTCAAACCCTTAATTGAAAGGGCTTAATTGTAATATTTTCTGAAGCATGTCTTTCAAACCCTTAATTGTAAGGGCTTAATTGTAATATTCTCTGTAACGGTGTTTGAAATTTACTTACCTCTGAAGCATGTCTTTCAAACCCTTAATTGAAAGGGCTTAATTGTAATATTTTCTGTAACCGTGTTTGAAATTTACTTACCTCTGAAGCATTTCATTGAGGCTTGGATTTACACGTGTATTAAAAACTTAAACATATTTCGCACGTTAAGAAGTATCAAGTTAATTTCATCCGAAAGAGATTTTAAAAGTAAAAATCAATGTTTATTATTTTTTATAGCAAAAACAACAATACAATTATCATGTAGTTAAAAAAAAATCATTATATCTTTAAAAAACCCTGCAAAAGTAAAAATAATATAAGAGAAAATTAATTTAATATTTAAAAATGTAATTTTTTTTTTTTAAATTTTATTTTCTAAAACACTTTTTTTCACATATATAAATATATTTAAACCTTAAAAAGGAAAAACATATATATTATAAATTGGAATTTGTAAATATAAATAAAATAATTTAATCTTCATTCAAAATTAGAAAAATTGTACATCTGTTCTTTTATTATTAAAAAATTAAATTTGCAAAAGGAGTTTACTTATTCATTCATATAAGTAAAAATATCAGTGATTTTATTAAATTTTGTTTCAAGTAAAAATATTAGTAATTTTATTAAATTTCGTTTCAAAAGCTTGTAACCATTAACACATTCTCTCTCTCTTTGTTATATTCAAAGATCTAGAATCTTGCTCGTTTTTAAAAAATCATGATTGTTTTATGGTTTTGAGGCATTTTAGAGACTTTATGATGCCAATTATTTTGTGGAAACTTTTTATAGATATCAAGAATAAACTTTTGAAGTGTATCAAAAGAATGTAATTTTGATCCTAAAGAATGAAATTAGGATTTTTTTCATAGGGAAAGAAACAATTGTATCTCTAAATCATTCTTCAAAACTTTTAAATTAAATTTTGAAAATGGACAAGTTTATTTTATATGGAATTTAGAAATTGATAAGGTGATAAGATACTTTTATGTTAAAAAGTTTTTTTCTATAAGTACAAGGATCAAATATACATTGATATATAGATTTATTTAGGAAATTTGAAGATATATATATATATATATCATATTAGTAGATAACATTTCTAATAAACTTATTAATTTAAATTAGTACATCTTACTCAAAAAAAGTGTTAATACATATTAAAATAAAGCTAATAAAATACCCAATAACATTAATCACTTCTAATTAAACTAATTTCTTAAATTATATATAAAATCATATTTATCCATACTAAATCTATATTTTAAATCCACTACATATTTAACCATTACTATTTTACTTAACTAAATCTCAATTTCAAATACTCGAAATGTTTAGCCATTATAATTGACTTTTGTGTTTTATTCGTGATTTACTTACCTAAATCTCTATTTCAAATGCTCGAAATGTTTGGCCATTATTATTGACTTAACTAAATCTCAATTTCAAATACTCGAAATGTTTAGCCATTATAATTGACTTTTGTGTTTTATTCGTGATTTACTTACCTAAATCTCTATTTCAAATGCTCGAAATGTTTGGCCATTATTATTGACTTCTATGTTTTGGCTTGTAAACTGGAATTAGCGTGTAGTTTGGGTGCAAGAGGGCATTTAACCCCCGCTACCGGATCCGTTGATTAACAAATAAAAGTGTTTCCTATCTTCCATTCATTATATGTACCTTTATTTTTGTACCTTGCACCGCCATTACGAAATAATCAGGCTATACTTGAAAATGTATATCTATCATACTCAGTTTTAAAGTTAAAAAAAATTATGCATGAATGAATTTTTTAAGGACATGTAAAATAAAAATTGTATGATTTATGTAATATTATATTTTAAAATTAAAATTCCATAAATTATATAATATTATATTTTAAAATTAAAAATAAATTTTATAAATAATTATTAATATTTTTTTTTCAAAATATGAAATGAATCTCGTTAAGATTAGAACTAATTCTCATGAGCTTTGGAGTGAGAGAGAGGTGGTCTATTCTCAAGACTCTTGGAACGATAGAATCTGTCAGATTTGAGATTCTAAACAAGAGGAAGATGAGAAGCACTTCCTTTTAGACTGCCCTACTCCTCTTACTCACATTTTCTCATCCAACCCACCTATAGCAATTCTAAACAAGTGGAAGATGAGAAGCACTTCCTTTTAGACTGCCCTACTCCTCTTACTCACATTCGCCCTACTCTTACTCACATTCGTTCATCCAACCCGCCTACAGCGATCTTGGAGCACTTATTTCCCTTCTCTTTGACCATAGAAACAAGATATTGAAGAATCAAACTTAGATTCTTTACTCTTAACCTATAGCGATCTTGGAGAACTGATTTCCCTTCTCTTTGACCATAGAAACAAGATTTTGAAGAATCAAACTTAGATTTTTTCTCCTTTCTTAAGGTCTGATAGATCGCATTGGTCTTAATGGATAGTAACCATCATCATCATCATCATCAATATAATAATTATATACTCTTAATTTCCATTAGGCAAATTGATATTCTTGATATTTTATCTAGTCTAAATAAACATCATAAAAATATTTTAAGTAAGATTATATGAAGATGCTTATCCTCAAATTTAAAATGGATAAGCATGTCATGTTTTCTCTCAAGAGAAAAATATAATAGAAGATATCAACTATTATATTATAAAGTTACATAAAAAATTAAAAGAGAAGTTTTGTCTTTTGTTTTTAGAGATAGAGTTTTATAGATTAAAATAAAAGGTTTTAGAGTTAATTTTTGAAAATATGTTAATATTTGAATTCTTTATTAGATTAGGGTATGATCATTTATATTGATGATTTACTTTAGTTATCACTTGTTAATATTGGTGAGGTTTTTAAAGATTTTTATGCTAATAGTTTAGCTTGGTTACCACCACCACTGGTTGATGACAATGTCGAAGACTGATTGATGACAATGTTGAAGTAAAAGAATTAGGACTACTAATGATATCTTTTTTGGAGTGGATTAAATTTATTATTTAAAATTACTACTTTAAAATCAATTTGTTTTCAAATAGTAAAAACCAAATTAAATTCTATTTAAACTTTTAAAAAAAAATTTAAAAATTAAATTATTTCCCAGATATTTCCCATTAGCATTACCCACTGCCAAAGTTCATCTCTTGTCTTCTAGTCTTTCCTTGCATCACCCACTACTATTATTATAAATAAAATTAAACTTAAAATTCCTTTTTGGAGTGGGTTAAAATTATGATTTAAAATCGCTACCTTAAAATCAACTTGTTTTTAAATACTAAAAACCAAATTAAATTTCCTTGCAAATATAAGAAAAAAAAGATGATTTCCTAGAAATTTCCCATTAACATTACCCATCCCCAAAGTTCATCTCTTATCCTCATATCCTTCTCCTTGCATCACTCACCATTATTATTATAAATAAAATTAAACTTAAAATACAAACCAAAAATATAAAATAAAATAAAATAAAATAAAGAATAATAAAAACCAAATTAATTTTTTTTAAATCAAATACAAATACACTACAAAGAGAGTTTTTAAGAGATTTTTATTCATATTACCCACCCCAAAATCCATCTCTTCTTTTCCAATCTCACCTTTATAATTATAATTATAATTATAATTATTATTAAAAATAATAGAAAACTAAAATATATAAAAATAAAATAAAATCAACTAAGCAATAGTAAAAACCAAATTAATCTTTTCTTAAACGAAGAGGCATTTCCCATTACGCACAACCAAAGTCCATGTCTTCTCATCCGGTCATTTCATCGCTGACACATTGTGGGGCCAACTAGCGGCATAGGAATGGAGAGGACGACGGGGAGGGAGAGAGGGAGGAAGGAAGTAGAGAGGAGCCCGGAAAGTAAAAAAAGACAACGAGTCGGCATGTAAATAGGTAGAGAGTGTGGCTATTTTGAAATTTGATTGTTTTGCTTTTTATTTTTCAAGGTTTCAGGTTAATTTCGAGAGAGTTTTATTTTGTTTTCAATTTTTGTTAATTTTTTGGGTTATTTTTTTCAATTTTTATTTTTTAATTATAAATTGATTTTATTTTTTCAAGCATTTTAATTTTTAATTATAAATTTATTTTAATTTATTTTTTATTTGTGATAGAACTGGTGTTTAAGGTTATAATTTTAATTTACTTATAATTTAAATTTTAAAAATAAAATAAAATGGATGTTACTGTAATATCATTTTATGATTTTGGTTATAATTTTAGTCAACCTTATTATTTCAATTTTAAAAATAAAATTGAATAGATATATCAAATTTTTATAATGATGTTAGTTATCTAAAGCAAAATTTCAAATAAATCACAATTATGACTATTTCTTAAATTTTTTTTTTTATTTCAATTTTATTTTTTTATTATGGTGTCAATAATTTACAATTTCACAAGAGAAGGAAAAAAAAAAACAACAAATAAAAGAGTTAGTCTCTGTCAAAAAGCAAATAAGTATATATTATTTTATATATTTAGAAAAAACATAATAAAATATTTTAAAAAATAATTAATTACACTATTCTATATTTTAATATATATATATATATATATATATATATATATATATATATATATATATATATATATATATATATATATATATATATATATATATATATATATATATATATATATATATATATTTTATTTTTATTTTTTTCTTCTTCTTGGGAAAATGGAAATTTTTTTGGATGAAATGAAAGGTATTTTTAATTGAAAACAACACCCCAAACACTTTGGAATTGTCCATTCAGGCCATATATGTATAAAAATAATAGATATTATAAATGTGACAAAATGAGTTCAAGATCTTGATCAACAACAATAGCAATTCTTCAAACAATTTCTTGTACCATGTTCAGGCAAACAGAGTATTCCATATAAGACGAACACCTCCAATAATCACTTACACAACTAGATCAAAAATCATAACACTAATATTTTTATGTGGTTTAGACCCTATAAAAGATAAACACTCCTCGGCCCTAGTTAATGTAGCTACTTGAGGCAATTTTATTAATGTAAAAGAAAATTTGTACATAAGGGAGTTTCTTATAATTGATCATCAACAATGACCCTTCATGCTCTTTAAATAGAGATCATGGACCAATTCGATTTTAAGTCACCAGTCAATAACTATCAGTATCGAGGAGAGTATGAGTTAATGGATCAATGTATGTCTAAAACATATCATGAAAATTAGATTATAATGCAATTAATGTATACTAAATAAAGACACTAATAAACACACTTTTTCCTAAAGACACATTAGACCAAATTGATTTTAACTAAATCCTATTCGTCTAAATATACTAACAAAGGACGCTAAAAGGTCCTTAGGAAATGTGCAATGTACTCATGGATCCAAGGTCATTTCTTTTGCATAGGGACATATTTTACTATCCAATGATGTGTTAGAGATGACAAGATCCATGACATCCCCAAAGCCTACCATGATGAAGATTATGGAGGACATTTTGTTGTTAATGGAATTGCAAACAAATTATAAAATGTAGATATTATTGGCCTAGACTACTATATTTAGGGATGCCAAGAAGTATGTTGGAGGCTGTGAAAACTGCTAGTGAATGGGTTGACCAGTCTAGTCTAATGAAATGCCATTAAAACATCAACTGTTGGTAGATCCATTAAAGAAATGAGTTCATAACTTGTAATACCAGTCAAGCCTCATTCAAGAAAAAAAGTGTACATTTTGGTGTTCATTGACTATTCAACCAAGTAGGATGAAGCTAAAGACCAATCTAAAAATATTGAACAAGTAGAAGCAAACTTCCTCTATCAAGAAGTTTTTGTTTGTTTTAGGGTTCTTCAAGATATTGTTACTACACGTGGATCCCAATTCACATCTCATTTGATTTGATCTATCACATAACAACTCAAGATCAAACATCAAATGTCCACTTCATATTGTCCATAAGTGAATGAACAGCTGGAGGTTACAAATAAAGTTTTGGAAGCCATCCTACCTAAGACGACATAACAACATCACAAGGGTTTGGATAATATACATGCTAAAGATCTTCGGGTTCATCAAACCATCTAGAGAAATACTACAACCTTCACTCCATAAAACTTTGTATATGATAAGCATATTTTTCTCTTAACAAAATTTGAAATTAAGACATTGAGAACTTCATTACAAGTTAATTTTGGACTTCTCAAAGGCACAAAAATATCAAGTAAGTCAAATAATTGAACTTGATGATATTTGTTAAGATATTCTATAATAAACCTCTCTTGTCCAACAATAGAGACATAAATGGCATGAAAAATTCATTAAGAGGAATGAATTCCATGGAAGCAATTAGGCCCACGGGAGCTTCACTCAATGAACTTCTGACATATCACGTGCGTTCGTGGCATAATAAACAGTACCCCTAATTTGACCACATATTGAAAAATATCTCTAAAAATCACAATATTTAACCCCCTACCAATACAAACCCTAACCCAATATACCTTCCCAATTTTAGAAACCCCTACTTTCACTAGATATTATAGTTATTTCGTTTTTCCATTAACATTTTTTATACCCCTTTATATTCTTTCATTAACTTTGTGCTCCATTTTTTATACCTGCCAATATAAAAACACTTTTACCCCTAATATATGATCTGAAAATGAAACTATTTGTATCTGCTGTTCAAAGTATTCATTTCCATTTAATTAAGTGTGCAAAGTGTGTCGTGTCTTGCAAATTAAACAAAGTGTTTTTGGTAACTGTTTTTGAGTTTATGTGTGAGGGAATGTTAGTTAAAATTACTGTTTAACATCTTGAATCAGAAATACACAACAGAATAACTTCACCATAACAACACAACAACATGATGAGGCAGTTCACCCCTCCTGGGCTACATCTGTCGGGTCCAAGGCTCCCAATGGGCATGTCCTTGCTCTATTAGGTTGATCAAATTGATTTTATAGTGAGAAAGAAGCCTAAACATGCTGAAACAGCTGTGAAAATGAATTTAGAAGACAAAAATAAGCTAAGTATGGCTTTTATTTCACCTCAAACAGTGAAGTGTAGCCCAATGTAGCTCCATTTCCCTCATGGCCCTAATGGCTCTCCGAAGCTTCCCTAAAGTAAAAATGGCTGAAAAACACCTCTGTTGGCTTTGAACCGTTGAGCCCCAAAGATGTCCTTCTTTTCCACCACATTTCACTTCATTTCCTTTGTCCCTCATCAATTACAGGCTTGAATGATCAATAGGATTGATTAGGATTACTTTAAGAATGTACATAATGACTAACTTGCTATGTTTTCATGATTTTGTTGTTGTAGTAATTTTTTACTAGACTCGGCTACAGAACGCAGTCATTCTGTAGCTAGTCGCCTATTCCGCAGCTATCTTCATGTTCACACAGGTTCCAGGTGTCACCTCAAGGAAAAATGCATATGGTCGTATTCCACATCACTCCCCCATCATTTCTTTCTCTCCACGAAGTCTGAGCTCGAGTCTACAGGTGGTTATGCACATGGGAAACCAAAACTAGGAGATAGACTTCTAATAGGACAAGGACTATACAGATGTCCTTAATCATAGTACGAGACCACCACCAGAGTTCTAGTTTGATTTTAGTTGGGAAAGACATTTATTCCCGTTTTATCTCAAAGACAGTTATGTAATTTTGTTATAAGTATGGCTTGGGAGACTGAGAGACAACGAGCTAGATTTTGTTTTATTGCTAGATCTCAGAAGACCATAATACTCTATTTTTTTTTGAAGAATTTCTCCTTTAATGAAAGAAGCATCACTTTATTGCAAGAGCTGAGTCAATCTTGAGTAGATTTGCGTGCTAATCCGGTGGTAGAGGGCCCATGTTACCTGAGAAGCTTTGTTCATATGGTTTAGATAAGTAACTTAGCCTTGTTTCATTCCTAGTTTAATCAATTTTCTGAACTTTGTGTTTTTATACTCACTTGCAGTGGATGCCACAGTCAGTCTTATCCTTACAAACTATTCCAAAATACCACTAACATTGGATGAGATATAACTGTAGTATTTTAGGAGTTAATTGCATTTTTTTTCCGAAACTTTATGTTTTATGCTCATTTGCATTGAAAGATACAGCCAGACTTGTTTTTACAAACTATTCCAAAATATCACTCATACTGAATGAGATAGGGCTGTAGTATTTCATAGAATTAGTTGCATTTTAGTTTAGTTGAAATACTCCGGAGGTAGATGTCACTCTAGTTTAATTTTGTCATTATATTTCAAGTTTGATAATGGCACTCTAGTTCAACTCTGTTCACTGTATTTCAAGTTAGATTAGTGGCATTCTAGTTCAGTTCCAGTTCACTGTATTTCAAGTTAGGTTAATGGCATTCTAGTTTAGTTGTGGTCACTGTGTTTCAAGTTTGATCAATTGCATTCTAGTTCAATGTTATCCATTGTTCTTTAAGTTGTATTAACTGTCAAAATTAGACTTCACGGCCTTCATTGTTTACAAAATACTCTTGTTCTGACTTTCTATTAATGCATCATCATATGGACAGGAATTAGTGATATCAGTTTAAGGCCTTGATTGTTCTGCAATCTTTTGCAATTTCACAAATAAGCCTTTTCCCAAAAACTATTTTAGAAAATCTCTAACTTCCGAATGAGGCTTAGTAGTGACAAGTTGAGCTGCAGAATGGATTAATCTTAGCATTATAGGTTAATTTAGAGTAGAAATATTATTGTGCTACAAATAATCTTTTCCAATTGTGTTCCAATAAACTTCTAGCCATGGATGAGATTCTTTGTAATATTGTAAGATGATTGTTTACTTAGGAGAACCTCATTTGCACTAAACTTGTCCTTTTCTCAAGCTATTCCACATATTTCTAATGAATGAATTGGATGAGTTCATGTTATGAGTTATTGAGTTCATGTTGTGATTTATTTCCTTGCTATGAGTCATTATCAAGCTTTGCATTTTCTGTTCTTTAGTGCCATACACAGTTTAGAATAGGTTTTGCTCTGTTTTTAGTGTGACCAACAAATGTTCTTCATCAACATTTAGTTCTTTTCCTTCTTAACACAAAACCACAAAATAAAAAACATCATAAAAACACTAAACACAACGTAGTGAGAAACAGATACCTAGGCACATATAGTGCACCTCACTTCAGCAGTTTACTAGCCCTGGTTGACAATTTATGACCTCAATTTAGGAACACTAAGTTGAGCACACATTTTGGCGCCGTTGCCGGGGAAGTGAAAACTAGGTAGTTTTGTTTCTTACCTCCCAAAAATAATGACATGCGTAGAGAAAGAGACTCAAGGGGTAGATTCATAAGAAGCAGAAGCTTGATTCCTAGAACACCACTTGTTTCACCAAGACCAAGAGCCAGCACACCTCCAACTCAAACCCACATTCCATCCTTTACTGATCCTAGACTTCTAGAGGACTTAAGATCAGATATTCCATTAGAAAGACCTTCCACTTTACCCACTGAACCTGTCTTAGAAGAAGATTCAGGAACCCCTTCTAGGGACATAAACTTTTCAACTTCCACAGAAGAATCAACTATGGCAGAAGAAGGGGGAGGAGGAGTTTTTAATGGAGAACACACACTATTTGGAGGGGGTAGAGGTAGAGGTAGAGGAGAAGGAGGTAGAGGTACAGAAGGAGAAGGAGGCAGAGGAAGAGGTAGAAGAGAAATGGGAAGCTCTTTTGGGTTTCCTATAGTAGATGAAGAAACCAATGCAACTATGAAAAACATTTCACCCTCTATCCTTCCAAACTTTTATGGAATTAAAACTGAAGATCCTGAAACCTTCCTATTTGAATTTGAAGTCCTATGTAGAACCTATGACTACTTGCAAGATGCTCAAAAACTTAAACTATTCCCTTCAACATTGAAAGGAGCAACATTAAAATGGTTTATGAGTTTGATCAACAGTTCTATTAGGACATGGGAAGACATGAAACAAGAATTTCTAGAGAGGTATTTGGATTACTGTATGCCAGTCAACCATAAGGAGGAAGTGTTTAAAATGCTACAAAAAGAAGATGAAAATTTGGAAGATTTGTTGGAGAGATTTAACTACAACATCAAAAGAGAAAAAATGGAAAACCTAGACCAAGATACCTTGAAAGCTCTCTTGTTGAAGACAATTAGGGATGAATGGTTAGATATCCTTAACATGATGGGAAAAGGGGATATATCTCAGCTTACATTACCTGAAATAGTTGAATTATGTATCAACCTTTCAAGAGGGAAATCTAAAACTGTAAAAGGACCAAGAGACCCTGCTCTTGCAAGGGCAAGTAAGTCTGCTTCTGGGACAGTAAGTAGGGAAAAAATAGGACATATGCTTGATGAGTTAAAATATGATATCTTGGGGAGTCTTAGTGAACAAATAGACACCCTTAAGTTACAAAAAAAGCAAAAAGCTGAATCTGATGCCTTAGCAATCTTTTGTCCCAAATGTAGAAAGAAACATGCCTTGAGAGAGTGCCCTTTGGATGCCAAAGTTGTGGAGACTTGTGTAATTTGTTCAGAAAAACATGAGACCAAGAGTTGTCCTTCACTTCCTGGTCTTAAAGCTGTCTTTCAAGAAGAAACTCCTACAAGTTCCATAGAATCTCTCAATTTTGTCTCCAGGAGGCCTTGGCAAGGACCTCAAACACAAGGATTTCATGATCAGTTGTATAATCAACCCCCACCAAATTGGAATTCTTGGCAGCAACCTTGGCCCCAATTTCAAAATCAATCACAAAATTGGGCACAAGGAGCACAAAATCCCTATGGAAGATACTCTCAGTATTACCAATATCCACCATCCTATCCACCATATCCACATTTCCCTCCTCAACAAAATTTTCAACAAAATCTTCAAAATCCACAACATCAAAATCAACCACTTCCATTACCATTTCCTCAGAAAACAAATCAGTTGCCTGCCCAACCCATACCAAACCCCAACAATAAAAATCCTCAGAACACATACATGATATAAGGCCAACAGTTTCCAACTTATTTGATCACTCCTTTAGACCTTAGTGATGTTCAACTTAGGTCTGGAAGAATACTTGAAAAGAGGAAACCTTTTGTAATCATACAAGAGCAAGACAATTCTGAGGAAGATTCTCTATGGGTAAATAAAAGTCTTGAAGAGAACACAACTTTCCAAGACTCAAACATTGAAAAATAAAAACAAAAAGAACCAATAATTTCAACTCCTATATTAGAGCAGCCATCAACATCCACTTCTACACCTCCCTTTCCAGAAAGATTACAAATTGATAGAGGTGTAGAAAAACAAATTATGGTGCCTAATTATGATTTCCTAGATGAGCCGAGAAATGTTTGTATTAAGATCCCATTATTGCAAGCTATCAAGGAAATTCCAATCTTAGCAAAGACAATAAAGGAGTTGAGCATGAAGAAAATAGGAAAAAGAATAAGAGAGACAAAGAAAATTCAACTAGCAGGAAAAATAGCAGATATCATGATGGGTAAGATTGTTATTCCAAGGTATCTAGACCCAGGAAATCCAGTTGTTAAAATACACATCAATGGAACTGAGATCCAAAACACACTTATTGATTTAGGAGCAGCAATCAATATCATGAGTAGACAAATCATGGATAAACTGAAACTTCATAATCTTCTTTTTACACCCACATTATTACAATTAGCAGACAGATCTGTGATCAAACCTGATGGGGTAATAGAATACATTCCAGTGTCCCTAGATTCTTGGGAATATCCTGTGGATTTTATGATCCTAACTCCTAAGAATAATCTAGGAGGGCATCCTATTATATTAGGAAGACCTTGGTTAGCTACAGCTGATGCTTTCATTAGTTGTAGATCCGGTGATATGTACATCTCTGATGGTAGTTCAACCAATAAATTTACCTTGTATCCTCCAGCAAGAACAATTACAAAATTAGATGATACTCAATGGATAGAGGATGAAGAAGACTTACAACCTCTCTTCACAATTTCAGAAATTAGTGAAGATAGCCAGATTCTGAATACCTTAGAAAAATTTGAATCCTCTTCGGAATATAAGCATGAACAATTTCAAGAAGAATCCAACATTGAGTTTTTATCATCAAGACAGATGTCTCTTTACTCCATGGATAAATTTGGCAGCTCTACAATTGAGATATTTCTAGGTAAAACTTTAAACATAAACAAGAACCTAGAGAAATCTCAACAAGAAAAGCTAGTCAAGATATTACAGAGACATTCTTCTGCATATGCATGGGAGTACACTTATATGAAAGGGATAAGCCCTAAGACTTGCACTCATCACATCTACATAGAGGAAAATTGTAAACCAATCAGACAACCTCAGAGACGGATGAATCCAAATCTTAGGGAGATTGTTAAGGAAGAATTACAGAAATTGTTAAATGTTAACTTCATCTATCCCATTTCAGATAGTCAGTGGGTTTCTCCTTTGGTAATTGTGCCAAAGAAAAATGGTAAATGGAGGGTATGTATTGACTACCGGGAATTAAACAAAGCTACTCTTAAAGATCATTTTTCCCTACCTTTCATAGATCAGGTGTTAGATACATTAGCTGGCAAAAAGTACTTCTCATTTTTAGATGGGTTTAGTGGTTATAATCAAATTCAAGTAGCACTGGAAGATCAAGACAAAACCACATTTACCTGTCCTTGGGGTACCTATGCTTACCGAGTATTGCCATTTGGATTATGCAATGCACCTACAACATTTCAAAGGGCAGTACTAGGAATTTTTTCAGATCTAATACATGATTGTGTAGAGGTATATATGGATGATTTCACAGTTTATGGAAACACATTTGAAGAAGCCTTAAAAAACTTGGAAAAAGTTTTAAAGAGATGTAAAGAAGCAAATATTTCACTTAGTCATGAGAAGTGTTTTATGATGTTTACTGAAGGAATTGTTTTAGGACATCACATTTCAGGGGATGGGATTAGAGTTGATGAGTCAAAAGTTGAAGTCATCTCTAACTTATCTATTCCAAGTTGTCAAAAATATGTTAGGAGTTTTCTAGGATTTACAGGATATTATTGAAGGTTTATAGAAAACTTCACCAAGATAGCATCTCCACTTTTCAAATTGCTTACCAAGGACTGTGAATTCAAGTGGAATCCTGATTGCCAATTAGCCTTTGAGACCCTGAAAACAAAAATTTCTGAAGCACCTATTTTAAGGGGACCTAACTGGAAGTTACCTTTTCATATTTCAACAGATGCCTCAGATACAGCTCTAGGAGCAGTATTGGGACAAAAAGACCCGATTCCTTATGCCATCTACTATACCAGTAAAAATTTGACTCCTTCAGAGTTAAACTATACTATAACTGAAAAAGAGTTTTTAGCTATTGTTCATGCCATAAACAAATTCAGACACTATATAACAGGCTATGAAACTTTTGTTCACACAGATCACTCTGCAATTAGATATTTAATGAACAAATCAATTACTAATGGAAAAGTCATAAGATGGTTATTACTTTTACAAGAATTCAACATTACCATTCTAGATAGGCCTGGAAAACAAAACACAGTAGCTGATTTCCTATCTAGACTCCAAAACATCCAAGACAATACCCCAGTTGAAGATCAATTTCTCGATGAATATCTTTTTTCAATTTCTACGCAAACTCCTTGGTTTGCTAACATTGCTAATTATTTAGTTTCAGGGAAATTTCCTTCAATAATGAATGCAAGAGACAAAAGAAAGATCATTTATGACAGTGCAAAATATTCATGGGTTGCTAATGAGTTATACAAGACAGGTCCAGATTTTATCATTAGGAGATGTGTTCAGGAAGATGAGATGCCTGAGATTCTCAAGGCATGTCATGATGAACCTTGTGGCGGACACTTTGCTGATAAAAGGACAACCTATAAGATCCTTCATTTGGGATATTATTGGCCATCCCTTTTCAAAGATGCTAAAGAGTATGTTAAAAGGTGTGACAGTTGCCAAAGGGTAGGGAAACCTTCTCCTTTAGGTGAGATGCCATTGCAGCCTCAGGTACATATTGAACCTTTTGAAAAATGGGCTTTGGATTTTGTAGGACCTATTAGTCCTCCATCAAGACAAAAGAGATATATATTAGTTTGCACCGATTATGTTACCAAATGGGTAGAGGCCAAGCCATTACTTTTTGCTAATGAAGCATCTGTAGTTACTTTTCTTTTTGAGGATATTTTTACTCGTTTTGGTGTCCCAAGGGAAATTGTTACAGATCAAGGAGCTCAATTTACATCAAGGCTAGTGGAGAAAATGATGGAGAGGTACAAAATCAGGCATAGAAAATCTACTCCCTATCATCTACAAGCAAATGGTCAAGTGGAATCTACTAATAAGGTCATTGAAGGAATCCTAACAAAGACTGTTCATTTACATAGAAGAGATTGGGTAGATAGGCTTCCTGAAGCCTTGTGGGCCTATAGAACTACATGGAGAAACACAACAAGCCATACTCCTTATGAACTTGTTTATGGAAAGCAAGTTTTGTTTCCCATAGAGTTCCAGATTCAAACTTTCAAAATGGCAGTTCAACTAGGACTTGATCTAACAGAGGCACAAAATCACAGATTGGAGCAGATTAATGAATTGGATGAGATCAGACAAGATGCAGTTCAGAAAACAAGTATAGTCCAATAGCAAAGGACTAGATGGCATGATAAGTACATCAAGGAAAAGAAGTTCAAAGAAGGTGACTGGGCTCTCTTGTTTGATTCAAAGTTCAAATATTTTCAAGGTAAATTCCAAACACATTGGCTTGGACCATATGAAATTGTGAATTTTTTTGACAATGGAGCAATAAAAATCAGGACAATAGATGAAGAGAAGGTCACTTTTCTTGTAAATGGTCATAGATTGAAGCTGTATCACAAGCCACTTTCAAGAGAAGAATTTGTCAAGAGATTTCAGGAAAACAGTGATGTGAAGTTAATGAAGAAGAATTTTTCTTCTTCATCAAATTAGTTGAATTTTCTGAATTCAAAAGCATAAAAAAATTAAAAATAAAAAAATAAAATAAAATAAAAGTATAAACATGAAAACTAATCACTGATTAGCATGTTTATACAGAAAAGATAGAGTGAAAATCAGAATCTTTCTGACACTTTAGCTTTTCAAATTTGTTCTTCTTTTTCTGCAAGCAGCTATTACAAAATCATAAGTGCAAACCCATATTTCACTTATGATTCATTTCATTCCATTCATCCATACTCCATTTCATTCCATTCATCCATACTCCACTTCATTCCATACTTCATTCATTTCATTCCATGGTCCACCTCATTTCCATCTCAGATTTTTAAAAATTTGATCTTTTTCTGCAATTGAATAATACAAATCATAAGTTGCAGGTCACTTTCCATACTTCACTCCACTTCATAATTGTGATTCATTTCATTCCATTATTCGCTTCACTCATACTCCATTACACCATATTTTATTATCCATTTTTAACTAATTTCATATAACATTCCATTCATGCTTCAAACCATTCCATTCCATGTTTCAAGGCTTCTACAGGTACATTATGCAATCAGTCAAACATTCTGCAGCCAGAGATCCTGAAGGCACTATCCAGTAATCACTTGATTTAGCAGCAAATTGATCCTGCATATCCAAGACAACAAGCAAAATCAAAGGAGTTATGAGGACTGAAGATCAATGATTTTCAAAGGAGGACAAGGCATATCAAAACCACAAAAAAAAAATTAAATAAATAAATAAATCAAAGGAAAGGCAAAGGTAACAGTTATGAAATTATTATGGTGACAGATCATGAAATTTTTAGCATAGTTAAGTCATGTATGATTCAAAAAGTTATTTTAATTAGTCGTGTTGATCATGCCTATCAAACCTATCATAAAAATTTTGGACAAAATCCCTTTCACTCCGCCATTCCAAATCGTCATTTAAAACTTAACGGTTAAGCACTGAAGTGACCTAATCAGTCACGTCACTAGCCCAAAGCATTTAGTGATGATTTTGAAATTTACATGAAAATTTTTCCGCGGTCTTTTCTTCCGTGATAGCTCTCAACTCATTAATCCGTGTGAATCATCCTCACTGCATTATACTCATTTCATAACCACTCCATATCATTTCTTTCCGTAGCCAATTCTTAGCCATTTCGGTCTGTAAAACAGAGGAAACATCTTTGGAGTAAAAACATCTCTTTAACAACCATTTTCACTGTGAGCAGAGGAGCAGTAATTTGAAGGTTGAGAAAGGAAGCTATGGGTCTCATAGTAAGATCCGAACTAGTTGGAACCAAGTACTTGGAAGGTTATCCACAAATCAGAGAAATGCTACAGCAGGCTGGGTGGTTACAATTTTTGGAAAAATTTAATGGTTTTCATAAAGAGGTAACCAAAACATTTGCACGGTCCTTCAATGGAGCAGAGGTCGAAATAGGAGATATTAAATTCACTATTACATAGGCTTTCATTGCAGAAGCAACGGAATTACCCAGACAAGGAGAACGCTGGTTCAAAAATAGGGAATTTCATAATGAGGCATGGAGGCAAATACTCAAAACACCAGGTATGGATGTTTCCATTTTTAAGAAAGGTATTCCTAGCTCGGCACTAAAGAATAAATGGAGGAATATGTTGCTCATTTTGAAAAAAATTATCACTTGTGAAGGAAGATTTGGTACCCTCTATGTTTATCATATTCAGTTAATGATGCATTTCTTAGATGAAGAAATCAATTTGCCCTTTTTCCTACTTCATAGTCTGAAAAGAATGGCCTCTAATGTTCAAAAGAGGGTTCAATTTCTAGAAACCACTTTGTATCACCATGGTTTAGTCAAAATCCTAATTGAACATCATTTGAGAAAAATGGGAGATAATTGGGATGAGTTTCTAGTAAGGAATCACTTTGAAGAACCCAAGGAATCTCCACCTAAAGGAAAACCTACAAGAAGAAGCAGGAGAAGAAACATTTCCAAAGTTGTTGAAACTAAAACTGGTAAATCAATACAAGGGGACAGTGAAGAGATGATTTCTGAGAAATTGGCTGAAATTAAGAAGCAGCTTAAGAAGGAGAGGATAATAAGAAAATATGCCAAAGAGAGAGGTGAAGGACCATCTCAACCAAGACGGAGCCACAGACTCAGAGGTATATTGAAGAAAACAGGGGTTAGACAAACGGGAATCATAAACATTGAGGATGAAGAAACACCTACTACTAGATCACCTGAGTACCAGTATGAGGAGGATCCTGATGAAGGAGCTCCAGAGATAGACCCAACACAGCAACAAATTTATAATTATGTTGAGACATTAGAGAAGAGAGCCTCGGAAAGTAGAGATAGAACTCCTAGCCCACCAAAATCTACAATTGATGTACTAAGAAGAGACAAATATGAGTTAGAAGTGCTCAATAGGCATATCAAGAATGAGAATGAAATTTTAAGGGAGCAGATTAAGCTGAAAGGTGATATGAATACAACTCTGTCTCTACAAATGAAAAAGTTGTACAAGGCCAGTGAAAAATTGAAGAAGAAAAACAAAAAGTTAAGTAGGGCACTTACAAATTTGAGATTCAAGTTGATCATAAGGAAGCCCAAGAGGCCATTGACTGTCAGGAAAAGCAGAAGAAGGGGCCTAGATTTCCTAGCAGAGGTCTCAGAGTACATGGATTAGTTGCATGAGGACATGCAAAAGCCTTGCAGTGGGGGTATGTTGAGCCCCAAAGATGTCCTTCTTTTCCACCACATTTCACTTCATTTCCTTTGTCCCTCATCAATTACAAGCTTAAATGATCAATAGGATTGATTAGGATTACTTTAAGAATGTATATAATGACTAACTTGCTATGTTTTCATGATTTTGTTGTTGTAGTAATTTTTGACTAGACTCGGCTACAGAACGCAGTCATTCTGTAGCCAGTCGCCTATTTCGCAGCTATCTTCATGTTCACGCAGGTTCGAGGTGTCACCTCAAGGAAAAACGCATATGGTCGTATTCCACATCACTCCCCCATCATTTCTTGCTCTCCACGAAGTCTGAGCTCGAGTCTACAGGTGGTTATGCACGTGGGAAACCAAAACTAGGAGATAGACTTCTAATAGGACAAGGATTGTACAGATGTCCTTAATCATAGTACGAGACCACCACCAGAGTTCTAGTTTGATTTTAGTTGGGAAAGACATTTATTCCTGTTTTAGCTCAAGGGTAGTTATGTAATTTTCTTATAAGAATGACTCGGGAGACCAAGAAACGGTTAGCTAGATTTTGTTTTGTTGCTAGATCTCAGAAGACCGTAATACTCTGTTTTTTTGAATAATTTCTCCTTTAATGAAAGAAGCATCACTTTATTGCAAGAGCTGAGTCAATCTTGAGTAGATTTGCGTGCTAATCCGGTGGTAGAGGGCCCCTGCTACCTGAGAAGATTTGTTCATATGGTTTAGATAAGTAACTTAGCCTTGTTTCATTCCTAGTTTAATCAATTTTCTGAACTTTGTGTTTTTATACTTACTTGCAGTGGATTCCACAGTCAGTCTTATCCTTACAAACTATTCCAAAATACCACTAACATTGGATGAGATATAACTGTAGTATTTTAGGAGTTAATTGTATTTTTTTCCGAAACTTTATGTTTTATGCTCATTTGCATTGAATGATACAGCCAGACTTGTTTTTACAAACTATTCCAAAATATCACTCATATTGAATGAGATAGGGCTGTAGTATTTCATAGAATTAGTTGCATTTTAGTTCAGTTGAAATACTCCGGAGGTAGATGTCACTCTAGTTTAATTCTATCACTATATTTCAAGTTTGATAATGGCACTCTAGTTCAACTCTGTTCACTGTATTTTAAGTTAGATTAGTGGCATTCTAGTTCAGTTCCAGTTCACTGTATTTCAAGTTAGGTTAATGGCATTCTAGTTTAGTTGTGGTCATTGTGTTTCAAGTTTGATCAATTGCATTCTAGTTCAGTGTTATCCATTGTTCTTTAAGTTGTATTAACTGTCAAAATTAGACTTCACAACCTTCATTGTTTACAAACTACTCTTGTTCTGACTTTCTATTAATGCATCATCATATGGACAGGAATTAGTGATATCAGTTTAAGGCCTTGATTATTCTGCAATCTTTTGTAATTTCACAAATAAGCCTTTTCCCAAAAACTATTCTAGAAAATCTCTAACTTTCGAATGAGGCTTAGTAGTGACAAGTTGAGCTGCAGAATGGATTAATCTTAGCATTACAAGTTAATTCAAAGTAGAAATCTTATTGTGCTACAAATAATCTTTTCCAATTGTGTTCCAATAAACTTCTAGCCATGGATGATATTCTTTGTAATATTGTAAGATGATTGTTTACTTAGGAGAACCTCATTTGCACTAAACTTGTCCTTTTCTCAAGCTATTCCAATATATTTCTAATGAATGAATTGGATGAGTTCATGTTATGAGTTATTGAGTTCATGTTGTGATTTATTTCCTTGCTATGAGTCATTATCAAACTTTGCATTTTCTGTTCTTTAGTGCCATACCACCCGGTTTAGAATAGTGCACGTACATTTTAGTGTGACCAACAACTTTTCTTCATCGACATTTGGATTATGTTTTTCCTTCTTTAACACAAAACCACAAAATCAAAAACATCATAAAAACCACTAAACACAACGTACTAAGAAGAAACAGATACCTAGGCACATATAGTGCACCTCACTTCAGCAGTTTACTAGCCTTGGTTGATAATTTATGACCTCAATTTAGGAACACTAAGTTAGATAAGCAGAATCTGTCCCAATGGTTCCAGAATGCTCAGAATGCTCAAAATTGACTAAAATTTTGTCTAATTTGCTCGAATATGGAGAAAGTTATGATCCTAACAGTATTTTTCCTAGTGGCCCTAAAAAACCTCCATTAAACTTGGCTAACTCCAGGTAGCTCCACCAGAAAGGCGGAATATCTGAACATGTTGGAATCGCATGCTAAAATTGGTGGAAACATTAATTTTAACTGTCAGTTCACTAACTATTCACATGCGGATAAATCAGAGTCAGTTTACATTGGTTGTTAAGGTAAAGTTCGCGCCCTTGGTCACAGCCTACAGGTCACATGGCTGGGGGCTAGCACCCGAGTGCTTAATCCAAAACTTTCCTCCAGTGAAATGGGCTTAAGCCATGGTCATAGTGCATAGTCATGGGTCTTCTTCCTGTAAGCCCTGAGGGCTAAAGCTCTTTAAAACTCCGCTCGTTCACGGTATACACGACGTGCTCAACTGCTGACCCTTTTGCGTTCAGTTCGAGTCGACCTCCGCCCGACTGAACAAAACGACTTCACCTACATGAGGTTTTGTTCACCACTGACCCTTTCACGTTTGGTTTAGGTCGTCCTCCACCCGACTCATTTACCTCTGCACGAATACGTTCAGGGTGACCCAACTCCGTTCAAGTCGGGTCGGGTCTGCCCACCAATATATTTTTTAAACAGACTTTGAACCTTTGGCCTGGGCCATGTGGCACCCTCTAATAGGGCCCCAAACCATATAAAATAAATAAAATTTTCCATAAAAAATTTCGAAGATGACAGAATTTTTGAGTTCAAAGGTCTTGTTTTTAAAGGTTCTAGGGCATTTTAAAACTTCAATATCTTCTTCATATGACATCGGATTTGGGTCTCATTCACGGTGCCAGAAATCGTAGTGACGGAGCCTATTTGGTCGTTTAGTTTTGTTGTTAATTCAGCAGTTTCAATTTTAAAACATTTTTCCTCTTAGATATGATCTGATTACTTTGTCTGATGGAGCTTTGGACCCCAAAAACGTGGTCTTCCTAGTAAGAGAGGACAGAAGACTGATCTTTCTTTTCTCCCTTTCTTGTTTCTTACAGGGTTTTAGCTTCTAAGACCGGCCAAGACATAATCAACATTTCCCCTCCTCGAAGTGTGTGTCCTTCTGTCAAGGATAGCATCCTCTTTCAGCTCATCCAAAAATTCTGGCGAGAAATCCTCTATGGATGGCAGTTTAATGTCACTTTCATAATCAGCAATTAAAGGAGGTTCATACAAACTTAAATTTTCCACATTCACAACGGAATACATTTGCATATATGAAGGCAAATCTAGTTGAAAAGCATTATTTCCAACTTGTTTAAGGATCTTGAATGGACCATAACGAATAGGCTTCAGCTTTTTACCTTCTCCTTGCATTCTTTCCTTACTAATATGCAGCCATACCTCATCTCCTTCTTGAAACTTATGATCAACTCTGTGTTTGTCATGCCTCTCCTTGTACTTGCCTTGACTTTTTTCAAGTTGTTCTTGAACCTGCTGATGTATGAGCTGAATTCTTTCAATGAACATGTGAGCTTTGTCAATGTCACTATGCCCATCAATGGCAACATCCTTCTCAAGAATGAAATCTAAAGGTGACTTAGGCAAATACCCAAAGCAAGCTTCAAAAGGTGAAGTATTTGTAGAAGAGTGCTTGGCCCGGTTGTAAGCATGGTGAATGTAATACAAGTGCTCATCCCAAAGCTTGGGATGCTTGCTACAACAACCTCTCAAAAGATGTACAATGGTTCTGTTCACTACCTCTGTTTGGCCATCAGTTTGCGGATGGAAAGCAATATTCTTCTTCAACTTGGTGTCCATCATCTTCCATAGATTGGACCAAAAATTCCCCACAAATCTAGAATCCTTGTCACTAACAATAGAAGTAGGCAAGCCATAATGAACCCATACATGTTGAAAATATAAATCAGCAGTTTGTTCAGCAGTTATAGATTTCTTACATGGCATAAGAATACACATCTTGTTGAATCTATCAACTACTACATAAAGATAATCATGCTGCTTTCTAGATAATGGTAGACCTCCAACAAAATCCATAGAAACACTTTCCCATGGTCTAGAAGGTACCGGAAATGGCGTATATAAACCAAGCTTCCTATTGCTAGGCTTGCTTGTAGCACATAATGAACAAACTCTAATGAAACGTGAAACACTATCTACCATGTGAGGCCAATAACAATACCTTTGTAAATGTGCCACCGTTTTGCTTACCTCGAAATGTCTAGCAATAAGAGAAGAATGAGCTTCTCTCATGATGCTTAGTCTCTCCCCCTGTGGTATACATAACTTGCCCATATGAAACAACAAATTATTATGCAAATGATAATCATTCTCCTCAACATGATTCCCTTCACTCAAGTTAGCATACACATCCTTAAAATCAACATTTGATGCATATTGTTCTATGTAGCTCTCATGTACAATAGAATCATTCTTAAGTAAAGTAGTAGCACTAATAATAGGCCTTGAAAGCATATCAACAACTTTATTGAAAATACCTTTCTTGTACCTTATTACCAAGTGAAATTGTTGTAGGAAAACCATCCATCTGAAATGTCGTGACTGTTGTAATTTACTTTGCGACTGCAAGTATTGTAAAGGATGATGGTCGGTATGAACAACTGTTTCTTTGCCCATAAAATAGTGTTTCCACTTTTTGACGCTTTGTACCAACGCATAAAACTCCTTATCATATGTAAGATAATTCACAACACCACCATTAAATGTTTCAGAATGAAATGTGATAGGCTTACCATGCTGTAAGAGAACTGCACCCATGGCGTAATCACTAGCATCGGTCTGAATCTCGAATGGCTGTCTCAAGTCCGATAATGCAAGGACTGGAGCTGAACTTATCTTCTCTTTTAAAGGCTTGAAAGATTTCTGTTGCTTGCCTCCCCATTGGAAAGCACGCTTCACACTTGTCACTGCATGCATAGGAGCTGCTATGGTAGAGAAGTTAGAAATAAAATTCCTCCAATACTGAGCTGCACCCAAAAAACTTCTTACCTCTGTAATGGATTTGGGAGTAGGCCAATTCACAATGGCTTCTACCTTAGAAGGATCAATTCTCAAAGCACCTCCTCCTACTATGTGTCCCAAATAAACCAAATAAGTCTTTCCAAATTCACACTTTGACATTTTAAGAAACAACTGATTTTTCTTCAAAATATCAAGTACTTTCTTAACATGCATGACATGCTCTTCTCTAGTCTTGTTGAAAATTAAGATGTCATCTAAGTAGACAATAACGAAATCATCAAGAAAAGGACGTAATACATCATCCATTACCCAGATGAAAGTTGCAGGTGCATTGCATAAACCAAACGGCATAACAAGCCACTCAAAGAGTCCCTGTTTGGTTTTAAAAGCTGTCTTCCAAATGTCACTTTCTGCAATTCTAACTTAATGATAACAACTGCGTAAGTCTAACTTAGTGAAATATTTAGCATCTTTCAGCTGATCTAACAAATCATCTATCCTTGGGAGTGGGTAACGATTCTTTACCGTTATCTTGTTCAATGCCCTGAAGTCCACACACATGCGCCAAGTTCCATCTTTCTTTGGAATCAACACTATCGGTGACCCACATGGTGAAGTGCTTGGTCTTATGAATCCTTTGTCCAACAAGTCTTTAATTTTCCTCTTGATTTCAACATTCTCCATGATAGACATGTGGTACATGCCTATGTTAGGAAGAGGACAATCTTGATGTAACTGGATTTCATGCTGAATCTCCCTTTTAGGAGGTAAACTTGTCGGTTCCTGAAACATCTCATGATGTGCATCAACTACATCATATAAATCTGATTTAAGCTTGGAATCAAAATTTTCAAATGACTCATGATTCATATCAACCTTGGGCTTAACCATAAGAAGTACAAAACTCTTACTAGAATTTACTAGCCTTTTTACCTATCCCGCATTTACCATCGCTATATTTGCCTTCTTGCGATGTGCTCTGACAATAAAATCCTTTCCATCTTTAAAGAGATGATACTTATTTTCATGGCGATGGAAGATCACTTTCCTGTCAAATAAGTAAGGACTTCCCAAAACAATTCCTGATATATCAAGCGGTACTACATCAAGTTCAATTGTGTCAATAAAGTGTGCAGTAATCGTGAATTGCAATATGCACTTTCTTGAGACTTGTAAGTTTGCATCCTTGCATATCCACCCAAGTGGATAAGGCTTTGGATGTGGAATGGTCTCAAGTTTAAGCTGTTTGACCAAGTCTTTTGATATGAGATTTGCTTGTGACCCACTGTCAAACAGTGTGTCAATTTTTGTATGTTTTGAGACTACCCTCACATGGAACAATTCAATTCTTTCTTCCTCATTTGGAGCTTGTACATGACAATTTGAAGTACTAGTGCTTGGCTTAGTTTCAGTTTCCTTTCCCTTCATACTTTTCAAACCCATGGCTGCAATTTTGGTTTCGTCACCTGAATCATAACCTAAGTCTTGTGGTGTAGTTGTAGTAGTTGTATTTTTCTTCTTTCCTTTGTTTTTGTTAAACTGGGTTCTTTTTTCAGGATGTAATTTCCAATAGTTTTTCTCTTCATGGCCTTCTCTTGAACAGTGTTTACATATCACTTTCTCACCCTCTTGTTTGACAGATGCATTCTTTTTTCCTTTTCCCTTAAAGGTTTTATCTTTGTTTTTCCCCTTAAAAGGCTTGTTTCTACCCTCATCAAAAGTGTTTTTCCCTCTAGCCTCTAAATGCGTAGCTTGTACACAAACTTTGTCTAGACTAGTAGGATTGAACATAAGGATAGTATGTCTAAGGTAGTTGTGCAAACCACCTATATATTTCAGCAAAGTATCTTGACTTTGTAAGTCTACCCCTAATAAGAGTGCTCTTCTCCTAAACTCTTGGGTGTAGTCTTGTACATTTTGTCCCTTAAGCTGTCTAAAGTTTTTCCAGTTCATGATAGCCTTTTGTAAATGAGCTAATGGATAAAATTGCTTTTTAATTGCAGTAATAAATTCAGCCCATGATAAAGTGATCTTACCATGTTTTTTAATTTCATCCTTGGTCTTGGCTTCCCACCATACCAATGCTGCTCCATCCATTCTCAACGAGGCTAACTGTATCTTGGTGTCGTCATCATGAAGGTTATGTATCCTCAAGTAAACTTCCAACTGTCTGATCCAATTGTCAAGTTTCTCTGCATTGACTTCACCATTAAACATAGGCAACTCAAATTTGACATCAAGCTTTAAAAATGGACTTTTACCAGTGGTTTTAGACTTGTGAGATTGATTCACCGAAGTTGAGGATGATGATGTAGAGGAAGAGGATGAAGATGGGGATGGTGGATCACCATTTCCTCCGTGTCCTTTCTTTGAATTTTCATCACTTTTCTTTCCTCCTGAAGAACCCTCTCCTTCTTTCTAGTTTTTAGACCTTTCTCCAACAAGCCTATCATTCCTTTCTTGGTAGAGTATCCTCACCATCTCAGTCATATCCAAGAAAGTCTTTCAGAACACATGTTCCTCTTCTTTGGGATCCATATCTTTAGGAGCTTCTCCCTCTCTTGAAGACATGCTTGAAGCTGCTTATATGGCTCTTGGAGGTGGCTCTCTGACCCTTCTTGGTTGTGGACTACTTTTTACACTAACCAAATGTCCTTCACCTCTCTTGAGTTTAAGCCTAGTAAGCATCAAAACTTGCAAACAATCAACTATATATTTGCACAAAACAAATGCGAGTAAAACTCTAGCTCCTAAGGCTCAAATACTTATCTTTGATACCATCTGATCTGAAAATGAAATTATTTATATCTGTTGTTCAAAGTATTCATTTCCATTTAATTAAGTGTGCAAAGTGTTTGTCATGTCTTGCAAATTAAACAAAGTGTTTTTGGTAACTGTTTTTGAGTTTATGTGTGAGGGAATGTTAATTAAAATTACTATTTAACATCTTGAATCAGAAATACACATCATAATAACTTCACCAAAACAACACAACAACATGATGAGGCAGTTCACCTCTCCTGGGCTACATCTGCAGGGTCCAAGGCTCCCAATGGGCATGTCCTTGCTCTATTAGGTTGCTCAAATTGATTTTACAGTGAGAAATAAGTCTAAATAGGGTGAAACAACTGTGAAAATGAATTTAATGAATTCACAAGGCAAAAATAAGCTAAAATGTAGCTTTTATTTCACCTCAAATAGTGAAGTGTAGCCCAATCGACTCAGGCCTTTCACACTCATGGCCACGATGGTTCTCAAACTTCCACTGACAAAAATGGTTGACACCTCGTTAGCTCTGCAACCTGTCCCAATATGCCCCATAATGCTCATATTAATACTCCAAAATTATTTATAGTACCCCGCTAATTTGGTCGAATATGGAGAAAGTTATGATCCCAATAGTATTTTGCCTAGTGGCCCTCAAAAACCTCCACTAAACTTGGCTAACTCCAGTTAGCTCTGAAAAGCGGAGATAATGCCCAAGTGTCGGAACCACTCGCTAAACCCGGTGGAAGCCATTAACTTTAACTTTTGAATTCACTAACTATTATGCGATAAATGATGCAGTTTACATTGGTGGTTGAGTCAAGTTCGCGCCCATGGTCACGAGCGTATAGGTCTCACGCCATTTGAGGTCTAGCACCCGAGTGCTTAATCCGAGAAATTTACGCAATGAAATGGAGCTTAAGCCATGGTCATAGCGCGTAGTCAAGGTCTTCCACCCGCCAGCCACGAGGAGCTAAGCTCTTTAAAACTCCGCTCCGTTCACCGGTATACACAATGTGTCCAACTACTAACCCTTTTTGTGTTCGAGTCAAAGTCGACCTCCAGGGCGAACCAAGCAACCTACCCTGCATGAGGTCTTGTTCCTGCCTTGACCGCTGGTATTCCGGATCGGGTTGTCCTCCAGCTCATTTACTCTCTGCACGAATACGTTCGGGGTGACTTGACTCCGTTGGTGAGTCGAATCTACCCACAAATATTTTTAAACGAGGCTTTGAACCTTTGGCACAGGGCCACGTGGCTTCCCAGGCATGTATGGCACCCTATAAATAAGCCTTAAACCATATAAAAATAAATAAAATTTTGCCATAATAATTTCCGAAGATGACAAATTTTTGAGTTCAAAGGTCTTGTTTTGAAGGTTACTGGGCATTTTAAAACTTCAATATCTTCTTCATACGACATCGGATTTGGGTGCCATTCGTGGTGCCAGAATCGCAATGATGAGGTCGATCTGGTCATTTAGTTTGCAACCAATTCTGAGCACTTCCAATTTTGAGAATTTTTTTTCTCTTGGACATGATCACCTGATCAGTATATGATCAATATATCATGTAATTCTTTCCTTAATATATATCCCCCAATATGAACCCACATGGTATGTTATTGCTCCCCCTGTCAAGCCCCCGTGATTGGGCCCTCCCATTTGATTCTATGTACAAAGACTTCAAGGGAACATTTTACACGCACTGGATGGGACCATATGAAATCAAACAATCTATGGCAACGGTTCCATGAAATTACACAAAATCGACAAAAACATGACCCTAATCATAGCTAATAGATATCGATTGAGGCTGTAATCATAGGAAATTGTGTAAGCCCAACTCGGTTTCAAGTTTGTATGAAATCACAACAAATTCAATTCCCATCCCAAAATGTTTTATATTGTTTTCATAAACATGAATATTTTTCAAAACAAGAAACTCATGAATCTACTCTAATCTTTCACTTTTGTTGAGAATAACACAAGTAGTCCCACAATTTTGACATAAGGGATTTTTGGTCGAATAACCCTAGAAAATCCTTGAAGGGAAAACCAGTGAGAGGGAGAGAGAAATACTTATTTTTTATCAGAGAAGTTATTACAAAAATAAATTTAAGCGGCACACAGTCAACTTAAATCCCTTATTTTTATGCTTATAATTCCTTGGGAAATGTGTTGATAGCTCCTTGAAGTTTGTGCCAAGAATCCCCTCAATTTATGTGCTGACAATCCTCACCAAATATACATAGAAATTTGTGCCAATCTTAGCTCCTTTAGTCCCTTGAAACTTGTCCCCAACACTTATCAAAATATCATTCCCCCTCCCTCAATTTTTACGCCGGGAGTGTTTTCTTTATGAGATTGGGTGGGGAAACACAATTCACCCCACCCACTCAGAAAGCTTCCTCGTCACCCTTCTAGTGAATGATATGTTGACATGTGCCGACAGAGTATTGGGTGAGTAAGTCATCCTAGCCATCCTTCGCCCGCTCCTGCTCCATCTCCTCACAGAAACCCTTCGAGTACCCTCAAATCTGGAGAGAGTCTTAAGCCCGCTCCTGCTCCATCTCCTCGCAGCAACCCTTCGAGGACCCTCGAATCTGGAGAGAGCCATGGATAGAGCTGGAGCAGAGAGTGGAAGGCGAACAAAGGATAAAAATTCCTCACAGTAGAATGAGAACGCGGGGAATTTACTAATTTCTGTTTGTTGCAGGGATAAGGTTTATGTCCTGGCCATCCTCTGCCTGCTCCTACTCCATCTCCTCGCAACAACCCTTCGAGGACACCAGAATTTGGAGAAGGAGAGTCCTGGCTTTCTCTGTCCATCTCCTCGCAACAACCCTTCAAGGACCTCCCCTCCTCGTCTTGGAGAGAGAGCACAGAGAGCCATGGATAGAGGTGGAGCAGGGCAGAGAAGAGAACGTTGAAGGCGGAACAAAGGATAAACATTCCTCATAGTAGAATGAGAACGTGGGGAATTTACTAATTTATGTTTGTTGCAGGGATAAGGTTTATGTCCTGGCCGTCCTATGCCCGCTCCTGCTCCATCTCCTCGCAGCAACCCTTCGAGGACCCTCAAATCTAGAGAGAGTCCTCAGCCCGCTCCTGCTCCATCTCCTCACAGCAACCCTTCGAGGACCCTCGAATCTAGAGAGAGCTATGGATAGAGTTGGAGAAGATAGTGAAGGCGGAACAAAGGATAAACATTCCTCATAGTAGAATGAGAACGTGGGGAATTTACTAATTTATGTTTGTTGCAGGGATAAGGTTTATGTCCTGGCCGTCCTATGCCCGCTCCTGCTCCATCTCCTCGCAGCAACCCTTCGAGGACCCTCAAATGCGGAGAAGTCCTCAGTAACTCTTCACTCCATCTCCTGCAGCAACCCTTCGAGGACCCGCAGATACGTTCCATATATAACCAAAATTATAACAATACACGTGTATGATAACAATAACACAAAAAAAAATCTATGGAAAAAAGCAAATGTTTTCTTTTCCATTTCCAGCTCAATATTATATGCACACATGCCAACACACATATATGCAATAAATATGTGGCTAATTAATATTGGTGAAATAGTTATTAAAATTATACAACATGACCTATAGTCGAAGTGTTGAACTCCCAGAATTACATTAAGGTTTAATTAGCATTATATGGCTTGGTAAATCATGCTCTGAATATGGGGCTGTATTTCTGACCAACCTTTCGGAGAAGCTTTTTGAGAATACGCCTCTTCTGTTGCCGAGTGTCCAGGGGCCTCTTGGCCAGACTTGGGTGTTCATTTGTTAGTGTAACTGACAACTGTTTCGACGGAGGAAGGGTTGGTGTTAGAGTCATTCATTCAGGTCGGGGAGGAGGGGTGGTGCCACCTTTGCAACATGGTGACCAAACCCTTACCTGTGCCATGCATTTCTCTGATCCCCGTTGTGTCTCTACTTTGATTACTTCCATTCAATTTGTTTAACTATCCAAGTCATTGAGTGGTGCTCTCTAACCAGTCAGGGTTTCGTATTTTCTATGGTTTCTGCCCTAAAAAGGGCATAGGGTTAACTGTTCCTCAATTCCTGTTTGTGGCTTGCTCTCAGGGCTTTGACTACAAAGACTCGGCAGCCAGTGAACCCCACTGCTCAGGATTTCGCCCTTCTGCGATCTTCAGGTGAGTAATTACTTTGCTAATCTCATGTACATGTTTTCTATTGGCATTTTACTCTTGTTCTTTCCTAAGTTATCTCCTTTCTTGGATGAGAAGGAAACGACGAGGAGGGTTTGATCCTCAAACTTCCAGTGACTACACCAGGACTGGGGTTTCCCCAAGTCTTCAAAAGGGTTTACCTTCCCCAATCCCCGGTGTTTAAGGTTTGCTCTTCCATGCTCGACTGTCATTGCAACATTGGTCACTATACTAGGGTTAGTACAAGACAACCCTAAGTTGAGTTTTTTTTTTTTCTTTACAGAAAGTAAGCAATAGTCTAAAAATACCCCTTCTTTCTCTTGCTTGACATAGATGTGGAGCGAGGTTTGTCGCTCCTTCATAGGTAAGGCTATTCAGATATTTTCAATTTATTTTCCTTGCCAGCATTTCTGGGTTACGATAGTTCCTAATCCTGTGACATTTCGTTTGTTGACAGGTAAGAAAATATAAAAGCTTCTCTGATAGTTTTCTTCAATACATGGGTAAATTCTTGGCAATGACCATTGTCTACCCTATAGGTATTTCTCCAGCTTATATCCACGCTCTACGGAATTCCAGTGAAGACTGGCTGTCGCAGTTTATGATGATGTTTAATCTTTTCATGTTTAGAGCTATGAACGCTCTTCGTGTGTGGTTCTGATTCCTCATGTGTTGATTTGGCCAGAAGGTTGGCTCTGAGATCCCGAGAGATCAATCAATTGTAAACCTATGAATATTTCTTTGGACATGTTCTTTTAAACTCTCGGTGGTAGAGTTCTACTTTGGTTATTCCATATTTTCGTTGAACAATTATCAATCCGCTTGCTTGTTTAATGTGGTTCTTTGAAGGAAATCTATCACGCTCCGAAAGAGTTCTTATTAAACTCTTTTGAGTTTCTCAGGAGTTACTGTTTCCATTTTCTTGTTGAAATTATGGTTTATGAAAGGAACAGTTTATTGCATGTAATTTATTGAAATTGCGGCCTACAGCAGTTTACTGTCTTCAGTTTATAGATTAAGGTTCCTTTTACAGAAATGCATCAAACTACTGGAAAATGCTTATGTGTGTCATACACTGTTATTTCGTATATCATTTAATGAGTATATTTTTGGTACTGTTATATCGGTTCACACCTCCTTTCGCAGTTATAAAAGCGTATTTATCCCATTGTTTACTAGATTCATTTCAGGAGGAATTTTACCAAGTAGTTTTCTTAGTCTCTTCTTTCTTGGTTGGGTTTATCGAGGATGACCCTCGTACCTCTGTTTTTACTGCGTCTTTTGTACTTTCCTTTACTACAGAAATCCGTTTTTCCCAAAGGCAGGACTGTTCGGTTTGACTTATTGTGAACCTGGGACCAAACTGTCTCTAGTTTCCTAGGTATATTCTTGTTCTTAAACAAGTTACCATTGGCTCTGCACAGTCGCAGTTTCATACTGGCATGTGAACTAATACTCTTCATAGTTACAGGTTCACATATTCGTACAGGACTGCAAAGTAATATTCTGCAGTCACCTATTGCACAGTCACATATACATACAGGGCCAAGACTAATATCCTACAGAGTCACATATTTATACAGGCATTCTTTACAAACATACATATACCGGGCCAAGGTTAATATCCTACACAGTTACATATTTATACAGTGATTCTTTACAAACATACTTATACCGCGCTGCATATACACTGCTATTCCTATGTCAAAACATAACTACAACATTTTCACCATTTCTACTGTTATTCTTTTCATTAAAATTGCTGGAACAATACTTAGCTGACTTAGAAAGGGGAATACACAACTCCCTCGGAGTAATACTTCTCCTCCCGACCTATGAGACCAGTAACTAATCCCGACCTATGACCTATGATACCAGTAACTACTCCTGACCCATCAGACCAGTCACTACTGCGTCTCCCCCCGAGCTACCTATGAGACCAGTCACTACTCTATGAGACTATGAGACCAGTCACTACTGCGTCTCCCCCCGAGCTACTGCACACTTGGATTTGGGCTAAATATGGCAGAAGGTCATGACCATCTGGTCTCGTTCTTCCTCTTTCTGGTAATCCATTCTAGATATCATTCATTGTTCTCTTTTCTTCCTTGCCTTCGTTCTTCCTCTTTCTCTTTATCCATTCTAGATATCATTCATTGTTCTCTCTTAAACAACCAGAAGAGTTCAGACAGGTAACCACCCTGCCTGCTGTCCATAACTGTCCAAAAAAACTGTGGGGGTCTATCATGTACTTTACTCAAAAAGCTGTGTAAGTTTCTCATGTACCTTACTCAAGTTCGAGTTGTCCATTCTAACTCAAAACAATTTAACATAATTGCATACTTAGAATAAAACATAATTTTTACATAAAATAAAAATAAAACAAGTCATTTTGTTTTCACTAGGGGGCATTACAAGTAAAACAACTCATTTTTCTAATTAAAATAAAAGTAAAACAAGTCATTTTGTTTTCACTAGGGGGCATTACAAGTAAAACAAGGAAACAAGTCATTTTGTTTTCACTAGGAGGCATTACAGCACCTTGAAATTCATAATCAGCACCTTGAAATTCGTAATTTTTGTCCTTGATTTTGTACTCGTTATACTCTCCACTTGTTATACTCTCCTGCCTCAAATACTACTAACTTTATCCTCTCAACCTCCTCCTCCTCTTCTCTAAACCTCCTCCTCCTCTTCTCCAAATCTCATGAAGAAAGTTTGAAAAAAGTTTGAAAATGGTGCCTTTTCCCATTTGCTTTTTCCTTGAATTCCTCTCATAATGAAATTTTGTCCTTGTTATACTCTCCTTCCTCTACTACTACTAACTTTCTCCTCTCAACCTGCTCATCTTCTCCAAATCTCACTTTCTCCTCTCAACCTGCTTATCTTCTCCAAATCTCATGAAGAAAGTTTGCAAATGGTGCCTTTTCCCATTTACTTTTTCTTTTTCCTTTTTCATTCTCTCATAATGAGGATATACTTCTCCTCTCAACCTTCCTCTTTTGAAAATGGTGCCTTTTCCCATTTACTTTTTCCTTGAATTTCTCTCATAATGAAATTCATATTTTTTGTCCTTGATTTTGTACTTGTTATACTCTCCTTCCTCTACTACTAACTTTCTTCTCTCAACCTCCTCATCATCTCCAAATCTCATGAAGAAAGTTTGCAAATGGTGCTATTTCCCATTTACGTTTTCCTTTTCATTTTCTCATAATGAGGATATACCTAACCCTAAGATCTAATGGATAAGATCAAGGGTGAGGATTCCAAGGCACCATTTACTTTTTCCTTTTCATTCTCTCATAATGAGGATATACTTAACCCTAACATCTAATCGTTAAGATTAGATCTTAGCCATTGAGATCAAGGGCGAGGATATAATCTTAGCCATTGAGATGAAGGGCAAGGATTCTTCACTGACCCATATGCAAATTGCTAAGATTAGATCTTAGCCATTAAGATCAAGGTCGAGGATTCAAGGATTCCTCACTGACTCATACGCCACTTTATCCCCTTCTCCAAATCTCATGAAGAAAGTTTGCAAATGGTGTCGTTTCCCATTTACTTTTTCCTTTTCATTCTCTCATAATGAGGATATACCTAACCCTAGGATCTAATTGCTAAGATTAGATCTTAGCCATTGTGATCAAGTGCGAGGATTCCTCACTGACCCATGAGCCACTTTATCCTTGAAGTCTTGTTTTCATTAATTTACTCGTAAGTTACTTTATGGCTTATGTCACCTCAAGTCAACTTATGAATTTATCTCTTCTAAATTCTGATTTACTTTATTTCTTTTAAAGTTAAGTCAAGGGAGTCACATTAGGAACCAAGCCTTCGCAATACTTGTCCTTGGTACTATTTTTCTAACACTCCCTCTTACTAAGGAAAGTGTTAGTCACCATTCCCATGTGGTCTCTAACTCTTGGTAAGGACTTCATGGGAATATTGACCACTTGCTAATTAATATATAAATACTTAAGATGTGTTGCCCCTCTTTGAACATAGTCATGGATGAAGTGGTACCTGA
Organism: Pinus albicaulis; assembly: GCA_034641835.2. Taxonomy (NCBI): domain Eukaryota; kingdom Viridiplantae; phylum Streptophyta; class Pinopsida; order Pinales; family Pinaceae; genus Pinus; species Pinus albicaulis. The sequence goes on along the minus strand of CM076583.1, from coordinate 908,347,230 downwards.
TATATATGTATGTATTTTTACCTGTTATGAAACATTAAATTATTAGTGACTTTTATGCAATTCTAGTTATCCAAGTAGATCACTATAGGCCTCAATTCTTGACCAAATAATCCGACCAACATCTTGTTAAGCCAATCGGCCCCACAATAGCCCCACAACTGGCCTGAACAATTGCCATATACTCTTCCTTGGTAGATCTTAGTGCTATTAACCATTTTTTCCAGTTGAACCATGAAATTACTACCGAACCCAACCTAAAACAATACCTAGTAGTCCTCTTCCTATCACCAACACATCTTGACCAATTTGAGTCTCTATAGCGAGTCAAGTTGACTCCATCCCCTTGAACATAGTCTAGACCATAATCCATTCAATACCTAAAACAATACGTGGAAGTCCTCTTCCTATCACCAACACATTATGACCAATTTGAGTCTCTATAGTGAGTCAAGTTGACTCCATCCCCTTGAACATAGTCTAGACCATAATCCATTTTCCCCTTTAGATACTAAAGGAAATGTTTTGCATCCACCGAATGCACTCTCCTAGCCTTCACCATAAACTAAGAGTATTAACTGCAAAATAAATGTTTATTCTAGTGTTTACAACATACATCAATGAGCCTATCAATTAATAATACTTCATGGGATCCATGAAACCATAAACTAACTAAGAGTATTAAAGCTGCCAAAATAAATGTTTTGACTATCACAGCCCAACATACATCAATGAGCCTATCAATTAATAATACTTCATGGGATCAACAGAAGCATGAAGCTTCTTCCAGTTTGTAATCATAGGCATGGACATGGGCTTATTTTCCTCCATATGACATCTCAAAAATTTTGTTGCATAATTTTCTTGCCCCAGAAAGGTATTCCCCTCCTCTGCCACACCTCGAATCCTAAGAAATAGTGTATTAGTCCAATCTTTGCCTTCTCAAACTCATAAGCAAGGTCTCTATTGCAGTGTTATATGAGTCTCTTTGCCCTTGTAATAAACAAATCATCCACATACAAGAAAAAAATGAGAGGATCATCACCTCTCACAATCTAGTATAGGTTTGGATCTACATCACTAGTATAGGTTTGGATCTACATCACTCTTGTTGAAACCCATTTGCTCCAAGTCTCTTTCCAAGAGTACCAAGGTCTTGAAGCTTACTTTCTGCCATATAATGCTTTCTCCAACTTGCATACATGGGACTCCCTCCCATGCCACTCAAATCCCTGTGGTTTCTCATTTTATGTCGCCTCCTAAATAATCTCGTTCAGAAATGTGGTCTTCACATCCATTTGGTGGATGTTCCAACCCATATTTATTGCTATAGAGACCACTAATATAATGGAAGTATATCAAGCTACTAGGGAAAAGGTTTCCTCTTAGTTCACTCCCTCTACCTATGAGAACTGTTGAGCCACAAATCAAACTTTGAAATTCTTAATTTTTCCATTTGCAACATTTTTTATCTTATTTACCCACTTGCAAGTCACCACTTACTTCCCCTTGGGCCTCGTCACGATCTCCCACACATAATTATTTATTATGGAAGCATACTCTTCCACCATGGCATTCCTTTGTACTTCTTGGCCTAAAACCTCCTCTTAGCTAGATGGATCGTTCTCCACAATGCTACTAGACATAAACAAATAACCAACAAACGGTTTCTTTTTCTGCTCTCCCTAACTGACTGCTTTAGTTTTCCCACTGAATCTCGTGCTTCTTTCAAGGTATCATGAAGCCATTTTGGCATCCTCTTCCCTAAAGTTCACTCCTATATTAGCGTAGGAATATCCTCCTTTGACGTCTGAGCCCTTGATGATGGTGCCACTGTGGTTAATGGTGAACTTGTACCCTAGGAACTTGTGCCCTCTATATTGTGGAAATGTCACCCTTGAAGCTTGTGATCCTCCATACCCCTATGAGCATGTACTTGGTGGTCTCATACCCTATGGTGGACTCCCCTACTGATGAGTTTGCTACTTTACTTTATCCATCTTTTGACCTCCTGAAATCTCACATCCTGTCTCACTACAACCTTCCTCTTGGAAAGAATGTATATGGGATAGGCCTTGGAGCTCTTATTATAACCCACAAAAATACCCTCAATTGTGGGTTCTAGCTTTTGCCACTTCTCCTCAGGGATGTGTGAATGTGTCAAGCACCCAAAAGTACTTAAGTGCCCAATATCAAGATTCTTCCTAGAAAAAGCCTCCTTAGGAGTATTTCTCTCCCCAAAACTCTATGTGGACTCCTTGTCTTGTAGCTACTCTATAGTGTTACATGCCTCAACCAATAGAAAAAAACGTAGCCTCTGATCATAAAGCATGGCTATTGCTATCTTAACTATGCCCTTGTTCTTCCTCTATGCAATCCCATTTTGTTATGGGTTGTACAAAATTGTCAAATCCCTCTTGATGCTTTCTCTAGTGCAGAAGTCCATCTCATTGGAGGTATACATTCCCCCATTATCAACCTCAACACCTTGATATTCTTATGTATATGGCTCTCCACAAGAGCTTTAAAATCCTGGAACCACTTGAAGGCCTCATCCTTGGTCTTCATGAAGAAAATACATGTCTTCCTAGAGTAGTCTAGAGTATTCATCGATGAAAGTGACATAGTACTCATATACAATAAATGATATAGAAGAAATATGACGAGACACATCATAATGAATCACATTAAGTATCCCTGCTAGCCTACTACTATTTCTTGGGAAAGTAGGCTTTGTGTAATTTCCCAAAGCAGACCCCTTGCACACACCTCGATGCTCAATTTTGAACTCTAGTGATCTTATGATGATATCCTTCAATACTCCCAGATCCCCATGGTGCAAGTTGGCCATCTTCTTGTTCCATAAATCACATAGATCACTTTTGTTGGTGGTCAAAACCAATTCTCTAGTAGGCTAAAACATTAACTTGTATAACTTCCCATGGCGGACTCAAATCACTTTAGCCGAAGTGATATTAGATCCCTTGGGATACATAAAAACCTTTCCAATATCATGGAGCACCAAATCATATCCCTTCTCGTCAATAGTGGACATTGATATTAGGTTCTTCTTCAACCCCAATCATATAATACCTCTGTCACTTTTAAGGGAGTTTGTGACTCCCTCCGAATGGACATAGTCCCAAAGCCAATTGCCTTGAATGTGGAGTCATCTCCAAGAACCACTTCCAAATATACATCCTTCTTAGTAAGACCTATAAAATTCTCCCTAACACCTATCATGTGGCATGAAGCTCCACCATATATGTACTAGATACTAGAGGATGTGACACTAGTGGCAAGACTAACCACCAAGGAAAAATACTTTTCAAACCTAGTGCAAAACTCATCCACTTTGGATGACGCTGCAACATCCTTCTTGTTGTTGTTAGGAAACATCATTGCATAGTACCCCATATTATGACAAGCAAAGCATCCCACTTTTCTCATGTCCTACTTCCTTTGTTTACCTTTCTTCTTGGTTCCACTCATGGAACCCTTCTTGGTGGTCTTCTTGTGCTTTTCCACTAGAGAAACATTCTCCTCGTCTCCCCACACACATTTCCCACCACTCTTGGAGTTTCACATTATTTTCTCTTTATTAAATCATTCCACATTCTTACCCATTCTGAAAGTTTCTCATATGTTACTATCCCATCAATGAAAGCATCCCAAATTTTGGTAAAACCACTTATGGTTGATTTAACCAACTGCTCATCAAATATAGTTTCTGACATGGATTACAACTCATATCTCATTGAGTTATCTTGGTGAGGTACGAGGAAACAATTTAAGTTTTGGTTATCTTGGTTTCCCTTAGTTTTTCCCACAATATTATCTTTCCGCTTTCCTTAGTGCTTTTAAAAAGTTTCATTAAAGTTGCCCACATCTAAAAGGCATAACCATTTCCCAAAACATGGGGAAGCAGGTGGTATTTAATAACATATAAAATGATCATCTTACCCTTAAAATTCACGCCATTAAAATCAGCCAATAATATGAATCATTGGGAGGAGCTACTGCATTCTCAACAATATCCCACAGTTCAAACTCCTGAAGCACTAATAATATGGATCACTGGGAGGAGCTACTGCATTCTCAACAATATCCCACAGTTCAAACTCTTGAAGCACTTATACAAACATCTTCTTCCATGATCTACGACGATCCCAAAAGGCATAAAAATCAAAATCCTCAACTCTTAGCAAAACCAACATCAAATCTAAGATCTCATCGCAAGGAATCCAATAGTGTGAACGACACCTCAATCCAAGTTTGTATGCAAAAGTTATGCTCAACTTGGAATTGGATAAATTTGGTAATATGGTTAGTTATGGTTAAAATTGGTGAAACTTGCCAAATTTGGTGGCATATTCATGGCTCGATAGCCTAGGGCCACGTGGCCCAATCAAATGACACCACGTGGCACCCAACACAGGTCCAAATAGGCCTTAAACAACTGGCAGAGATATCGTTTTCAAGTGGTGGATAAGGTATACCATGGGTTGGTGGGCCGCAAAACTTGGCAGACTATGTGGCCCAATCAAATGACACCATGTGGCAGCCAACACACGTCCAAATAGGCCTTAAACAACTAGCAGAGATATTGTTTTCAAGTGGTGGATAAGGTATACCATGGGTTGGTGGGCCACAAAACTTGGTAGTCTTGCCAAACACCAACCAATTGTCATATAGATATTATGTATATAAAAAAAAGTCATTATTGGGTTTGCAAGGTTTGAACCCACACCTATCCAACAAACTAATGTTTTAAAAAAACTATGCCAACAAGTTCGCCAGTTTGCAGGACTTTGAAATATCCATCAGTGTAGCAATATATATAGCTACCCCATTTCATTCAAACAACGAAGGAGGAATGAGGCCAACAGGTGGTGAAATGATGATGGGGAAAAACTAGGACATATGATAGGAACCTTGTGGTGGGACCCTATAGGTGTGTAGATCGAGGGGTATATTCCTGGGTAATATTCCCTAGAATATTCTTTAAAATGTTCCTAAATGGTTCTATTATGGAATCTTGAAGATTCTATGAGGGTCTAGAGTTGACGGTGTTGGAATTTTGTCAATTTTATACTCATTTTGCTTAGAATTTTGCAAGGATTTCACTAGTGCAATCAGATTTGGGATTTGAGTAGCCCATTTTCAGGTCACTCCTAGAGGTCAGGTATAATGATGTATTTTGCCATGTGCTTTCCTTTCTTTTCGCTAAGATGAATGAAGAGGCCTCTCCACTTTGAAGTTGGGGCCATAGACGTAGCCCACATTGGGTGAACTCTGTTATCATATATTAGTGCATTGTATTTATGTCTCTTTGTGTTTATTCTTCTTAGAGTGTCACATTTATGGTTTCATGTGTTCTTTTATGCAATTCTGCTAACATAACGTAAGAAAAGATCCTAGATCATGTTGCTATTAGAGTGGTCTTCTAGCTTATGTGAATTGCGAGTATGGATGATAAACTAGGGAAAAACTCAAAGAGAGTGAAGGAAAACTCCAGTACTTTAACCTTGATATTGGATGTGAAACAAGAAGGAGGAAAATGGACAAATGGTGATGTTCACACCAAGAGTGAAAAAGCTTTCCATAAATTATTCTACAAGATGGCAGACATGGTAGATAAAATGTTTTCAAATTATGAGAAGAGAATAACGAAGAAGGAAAGAAGAAGAAAGAGAAAACAAAAGACAATGCCGTTGTAAATCAAGGAAATGGAGGAGACACTCCTAAATCTCCATGTTCAAATGAATGTTCTTCTTCTTCTTCATCTCATTCTCATCATATAAATATTCATCATAGAGATGCTTCTAAAAAGCCATTTTTAAAGTTCGATGTGAAATTTGATTTGCACATGTTTAATGGAGAAGCTATTGCAGAAAAAATAAACAATTGGATCGAACAGATCAAAGTGTGTTTATGTATATAATATATCAAAGAGGATGAGGTGAATATCCAATTAGCATCTCTTCGGCTGGAAGGCACAACTCTTGTATGGTGGGAGAGAAAACTTCAGAAAAGTAGTAAGCATAATGTAAACTCCTTTCTGCATGGTATGAGTTTGTTTTCATATTAAAAGGAACATTTTATCCATTGGGTTGTCGGCAAAAATCCATGATGGAATGGAAAATATGTGACATGACAAAGGTCATAATGTTCAAAGCTTTATAGAAGAATTTAGGAAGCAAGCATTTCCATTGTATATTCTTTAAATTCACAAGATACATTGATGAAATATATTGGTTATTTGCACAATTATCTTTGACATTCATTATTTTTGTTTGATTCCACTAATTTGGATGAAGTTGTTATGAAAGAAATTCATCTTTAAAATAGGGGAAATAAAGAACAAGACGACCATGCAAAATAGATAAAGAAAACAAAAAAGAACGAAGAAAATTCCTCTTGTGCTCATTGCAAGAAAGAAGGGAATGATGAAGAGTATTGTTGGAAACTACATCTAGAGTTAAAACATAAGAAGTGTGGTGGAAAAGGGAAGCAGAAAATTGTTGCTACAACACAACATGACATGGGTTCTTATTTAGGCGATGAGATGAATATCACAACTATTGGGATTGCGGGTTTTGGACCAATGATGGGAAGAGCATCAAAGAATGCATGGCTCCAAGAACTTGAGTAGATCAACTAGAGCATTCAAATAGAAAATTTTGAACTGAGAATACTGCTACAAGAAGAAAAAGAGAAGCAGAGATTGCAACTTCAGTTACACGCCACAGAAGAGGCTTTGGAAAATATGAAGTGTAGTGAAAACTTAGCGAAGCCATCCTCACCTGCTTTAGCAACGACAGTTGAGGTAAACATGCAGTGATTCTTTAGGTTCATGTTCTCATTATGACGATGATTTTGATGCATTTGAAAGGCACACCAAGGGAATTGGTTCAAATCTAATGAAGAAGATAGGATATGAAGGAAAGGGCCTAGGAGTTAATGGATAGGGAGTTAAGAATCCCATCCAAGTGGTGGAACTGCCTCGATATGAAGGACTAGGATATGTTATATAGGAAGTTGGAGGAGGCTCCAAACCCAAATAGATAGGAGAGTCTTCAAATAACAAGTCCGAGTCAGTTCAGGATGCTGAGGGCACATCACAACCTTCTAGTGATAGTGATAATTTCAAAGGAAGAGCTAAGGCAAGCTCTTCTCACCAGGCCTGTGCCAGTGACATCCATTCAAGGAAGGATATGTCACCCAGGAACGAGACACAAAAGAAGGTCAAGAAAGTATAGATGAATAAAAGAAATTGCATCCATTGCAACAAGGGTGGAGCTAAGAAATCCACTTATTGGAAGCTCCATTTAGAGTTATGCCTAAAGAAGGATTGGGAGTCTATGAAAGCACTTATGATAGAATCGGTTGATGGAGTAGTTCAACAAGGAAGCCAACTACAGGAAGACAACCCATTATCTTGGTTAGGTAAGAAATGGGTAGCCTTTCTAAGTAGTCGAGTATGACCACCATTTTAAATCACATGTTTTTTTTTAAAGACCCCATAGATGGGAAAAAACTTGTAAAAGTGATGAACTATATAAAATCACTTGAATATGAAACATAGTGATATTTTGGCCTTTAGTTGGATAATGAGGGATATGGGTTATATTGTAAACTTGACCATGAGTGTTTTATAAACTATTGAAAAGTAAGGTCTTGCTTATAATCTTGCAATTTCTGAGATATGCATTAGAAGCTATTGATTTGCATATGGATACAGGTTTCATCTTCATCATTATGATTCTGAAGTACAAAGGTGAAGGAAAGGGTGGCTTGCTAAATACATTTGTTATACAGATCAAGAAAAGGGGGAGTACATCAATTTTCATTTCCTTTTTATCCTTTTTGGGACCAAAAGTCCTTTAGTGGGGATGAATGATCTAAGAGGATCCCAAAAGGCCTAAAAACAAAATTCCTCATGTGTTAGAAAAATCAACACCAAATCGAACATCTCGTTGCAAGGAATTCAACAGCGCAAATGACGCCTCAATCCCAATGATTATGCAAAAATTATGCTCAGACAAAGTATTAGTCAAACTTGGCATTGGATAAATTTGGTGACGGTTATTTATGGTTAAAATTGGTGGCACCTATCAAATTTGGCAGTATATTCATTACCTAATAGCATGGGGCCATGTGGCCCAATCAAATGGCACCATGTGGCACCCAACAGGTGACCAAATTGGCATTAACAAACTGAGAAAGTTGTCGTTTTCAAGTGGCGGATAAGTTAGACTGTGGGTTGGCGGGCCACCAAACATGGCAGACTCGCCAAACACCAACCAACTCTGCAGGGCTTGAAACCATGACTCATCCAACAGACCTACATTTTAAACAAACTGTGCTGAATAGTCCACCAGCTGACGAGACTTTGAAAATTCTGTCAATGCAAAAATATATATCCCTTCCCCATTTCATTCAAGCAATGGAGTAGGAATGAGGTCGATAGGTAGATGGGTTGGAACCAAGACACAAGTTAGGAACCCTACAGGTGCAGATAGCGAGGGGTATATTCCTAGGGAATATTCCTTGAATATTTTCTAAAATATTCCCAAAATATTCTATTGTGCAATCTTTAAGATTCTCTGAGGGTCCATAGTTGACATCGTCATAATTTGGTTGAGTTTATACTTGTTTTGCTGAAATTTTCATAAGGATTTCATTGGTGCGGTCAAATTTTGGATTTGAGCATATCATTTTCAAGTCACTCCTAGAAGTCAGGTACAATTATGTATTTTTACATGTACTTGCCGTTCTTTTTACTTAGATGAATGAAGAGGCTTCTCCAATTTGAAATTGCGCTTGGAGATGTAGCCCACATTGGGTGAACTCCATTATTAAATATTGGTGCATTTCTTTTATGGTATTTTTATGTGTTTATTATTCTTAAAGTGTCACATTTATTTTTTTACATGTCCTTTTATGAAATTCTACTAACATCACCGAAGAAAAGATCTCGAATTATTCCATGGGATAAAATATTCATCTCCACTCACCCTGTACTCCACCCTCAACCTTATAGCCATTACCTCAACAAGCCAACACAAAAAACTCAGGTATGTCTAAAGTTAAACATAGGTCCCTCTAAAGAAAAAAAAACCTATTTAGTTTTTCGTTATGCTTGTGTTTTGGTCACTATTCTCAACATATATTACCACTCAACTTTAATACCATGTAGAAATTGTGTAATCCCAACCCAGTTTCAATTTTGTGTGAAATCACATCAAGTTTAATGCTCAACCCAACATGTTTTATGTTGTTGTCATAAACATGAATATTTTTCAAAAAAAGGACCACATGAACATACTGTACTCTTTCACTTTTGTTGAGAATGACACAAGCAACCACAAAATTTTGACACGAGATTTTTAGTCCAATGACCCTAGAAAAACCCAAAGGGAAAACCAATGAGAGAGAGAATTTTATTTCTTATCAGAGAATTTATTAAAGAAATAAATGCAATGCACAAATTCAATTTATCTCCCTGATTTCAAGGTTATAATTCCTTGGGAAATGTGTTGACAACACCTTTAATTGTGTGCCAGGTAGCCCCTCAATTGTTAAGCTAGCATTCCTCTTTCCTGTGCCAAATCTTCCTAGAAATTAATGTCAATCGCAACGCCAAGTAGCCCCTTGAAACATGTGCCTAACAATTCTTAGAATATCATGCCTTGTTGCTCAAATTCTGTGTTCTTGTGCGTCAAATTCATGCAAATGTGCTTCAAATTTCGTTCCTGAGTTTTTGTTGCTCAGACAACACAATAGATGCACTGCACCTTCTCAGTTTTTGTGTTATGTTCCTAAAAAAATGTGCATATTTAGAATGTAATTACTACTCCTTGAATATCACATTGGTACAATGTATTCTATTAAAGGGTACCTTGAAATTTGTATTGTTTGTCCTTGCGTTTGTACTTGTTGTACTCTCCTTCCTCTACTAGCTTTTTCCTCTCACTCTCCTACTTTTCTCCAAAATCTCAAGAATAAAGTGTGAAAATGGTTCCTTTTCCCCCTTTTCTTTTTCCTCTTTTTTTCTCTCATAATGAGGAGTGATCTAACCCTAAGATATAATGGTTTTAGATTAGATCTTAGCCATTGAGATCAAGGGTGAGGATTTAATTCCTCTTTGACCCATAAGTCACTTTATCCCCAAGTCCCCTTTCTCTTAATTGATTCAAAAAGGTACTTTATGACTTTATGTCTCATAAAATCACTATAGGAGTTTATCTCTCCTAAAGTATCCTTAACTGTATTTCTTATAAAGTTAAGCCAAGGGGGTCGCATTAGGACACTTTTTCCTAGGCTAGAAACCAAGCCTTAGGAACACTTGTCCTTAATATTTTTCTAATAGTTATAGTCTTAGAAGCTAGTATTTAGGGAGGAGTTTATCCAAGAATTATATATTTTGAGGTTTTATATTAGTTTGTTTCACCACCAATGATATCCCCCTCTTGACCATTTTTCTCTCTATTAAAAAATAAAAATAATAAATCTAGTCCTATCACAAGCATGACTAGACCTAATTATATTAAAAGAAGAAGGTTTTGTCTTACGTCACTTTCAAAAAAACTTTGAAAAAAAATAATACATTTTCTCGTGAAAACCTCTATGAGGCATAGTTAGGAAATATTCACTTGAAATCTAAATCTTTGTTAGACAAATTTTGAAAAAAAAAATAATAAGAAAAATTTCTTGACTCACCTATTTTGGACTTTTTGGGATATTGCATAATCAACTTCCATTTTGTAGAAATTTTGAAAGTCCATAGACAAATCTAAATTTCAAAATAAATAGTGACTACAAAACCTTCTTTTTTTCCTATCCTTTGTCATCTAGTTCATATATATTCTCTACATTTCGAGCATCACTCAACAAATTTTCAACATCACTTCATGTTCATAAAAAAGGGTCATTATCTATTATGCTTTCATTTTCAATACCCTAGATAAGATGTAATAAGATATCACGACTTTTCTCTATTCACCAAGGATAGTCTTGTCTCCATTCCCATGTTTTCAAGTTTGTACAAGGTGTTATGTGTATTTTGTTGTTAGCATGACCCAAATTCCATTATATAAATATACTATTCTTACCTACACATATGGAAAACAATAGTTAGGAAAATAAATAAAAAAATATAAACTTATAAAGTAGAGTTCAAGCAAGTAGCATTCAAGCATGAGAGAATGATCAATTAAACAAAATAAGAACAAAATGGGAAGTAGATATTTTATTGATAATGGATATTAAATGGGAAGTAGATATTTTATTGATAATGGATAGAATAAAATATGGTCTCCCCCATAGAAATAATAGGAGATAATGAGTTGGTGTAGCGCTTTTATATCTCCTAAAAGAGGTTCCTCCTCTTATCCCATTGTAGGTCATTAATCTCCAAGTAGGGATGAATAACTCAAGTTGTGGGACTCCACAAGTTATGAAGAAATGCTGGATTGAATGCAGTTCAAAACATTTTTTTCTAGCATAACCTTGCTTATTCTCTTCTTGTAAAGGGATAAAAATTATTTAATATTTATAAGAAAACTCAAGGATGTCATGGTATTGGCCCATTAATGAAATTTTATTCTTATGTGGGCTTCCCATGCTTGAAGGGAGCATGAGAAGTCATTTGGGGGCTAAGCCAGTTGAACCTTGCACTTGTACCCTCACATTAATATTTGTGGTTTCCCATGCCATTGCCTCATGAACTATTGCTTTCTATTTGTCCAATGTAGCTATCGAAGGAATGATCACATGGATTCATGAAAATCCAAAGTGGTAGTTTTGTGCAGATTAATTAAAAACTGATCTATGATGATCATGGAGGGGTACACCCCTTAAACAATCATCGTATTGAAAGAAACCTATACAAACACAAACGCGAGGTGGGAATTTTCCATTCTCGTGATCATTACTTGGTAATAATAATGGTTAAATTAGTACACAAGAGAGATATTATCAAAGAATCTGTGGAGAAAATATTTGTTGATGTTGAAGTAAATAATACAATTCCCTCAAGGGTGTAGGTGACAGTAGAAAATATTATTTATGAAAATGCTCCCATTGACTTGGCATAACCAGAAAATGTTGGCTAAAGTGTGCCAACCGTGCCCATGGGTCTTCAACAAAGATGGGAAATTGCAATTGATGTAAGGTAAGAACCACTTGGATGTGGAACAATTTTGAATTCGAACATCAGGGGGCTCAATGGAATTGGATAGAAATATTAAATCATTATGCCATTCAAGTTTCATTATTAGAAATGATATTGGGAACAAAGATGCCACTTATTTCCTAGAAAGTGAGAGTTGATGTTAACAGGCCTGGAAGAGATAATGGCCTAGGGAAAAGGTCCCTAATAAGTCCACTTGTAGACGATTTAGATATTGATATGTGAAGGATTAAAATGAGATCAAGGTAAATTAGTTCAACAAATATGGAATGGATATTATAGAAATACCTTGGTTTGAGCATAAATGATTATGGAAAAATCAAAGCAAACTGAGATAGGAAAATCCTCAAAGTTGGAAGGATGTCCAGGGGGCGCTTTGACAAGTCATTTTTATGCCTAATAATCTGAATAAGTCTACAATTATACAAGTGATGGTGTATATCAACTAGGAAACATGGATCAAGGCCATCAATAGGGTACCAAACATATAGTGGTAGTGTTAATTGCAGATGCTCCAACCAAGGTTGACTAGGACTGCTGCCAAGAAATGAAGGAATGAAATGATATGATGTAATGAGAATTCCATACTTGAGAAAAATTCTTTTTACACTTAGAAAAGGAATCTATTAAATGGTGGTGAAAATGTATAAACATAAATATGAGTGCCCCAATGAAAACATGACTTGCATAATGATGCAATAGGAAACGACAAACGGTGGTGGAATTATTAACTAGTCTTAGTGTGGAGGTGATGGTTTGAGGGTGATCATGTAATTGATCTATTGATAATGGGGTATGATAGGCCAAGTGAAAATGTAGTGCCACATTGAGGATGATAAATTTGATATAGTTTCAAGAAGAATGAGGTTAGGTTAGGATTATGATGAGAATGAAGCATGGGGTGAATTCTCAAGAAATGAAAACAAACATCTCTACCAAAAAGGATGATGCAACATAGATGCCAATAATATAAGGTTTGCTACTGTGTGATGCAATCCATGAGGGTGGGTAAAACTTCCAACCATGTGAAAATATTTAACAATAAGGAAGGAGGTGAAAGTAAACATGGTTGCAATGAGGGGGCCCTAAGTGATCTCGTGGGGAATAAAATAGATACATGCAAGTATCTCATAGGGAGAATCTACTAGTACTCTAGTTAGAGAATATGATAACTTTACGGGTGATTGTGTTGCCCTATACAATGCACCTTAGGGACCAAAATAAATAGTACATGACATCCTCCACACATGAAGCAATGACCCCAAGTGAAATTTTTGATGATAAATATGAAGGAAAAAATGTCATGAAAAAGTTGTAGAAAATCTATCCACGAGATTCAAATTGGTTCTATAATGTACTAAAACAAGATATTGAATCCTTCTACAATTTGCGAAAACAAAACACGATCGCAGAATAAAAAAACAAGTGAGAGAAAGAGACAATCAATCACATAACACAATATGTATATGGGGAAAGAAACTACTCAAAACCCCGCTATTTGTATATTGCATAAAGTCAAGACCATGAAACAATACAGTGCTCTTTCTCCACTGAGAAAATTCATGCACTTTGCTAACTCTCTCACTCTGATCTAGTTCGGATCTAGCTTGCGATCTAAGAAAAATCGGTCCAATATTTCACTTTTTTCTTGCCTTTGCCTGGCCTGCCTTGATTACACATTCTTGGGATAATTGAACCCCTATTAATTAGAAAAATACCAAGGCCTTCCCGATGACCTCATGCATGACTTGTACAATTTTATAATAGTACAATTGATATATCTCTCCCCTTTAACCCCAGTCTCAACTGGGCCTTCCTTAGAATTGACATGCAACAACTATTTATAGTGAATTATCAGTTAATGGATTGATCACTACTTCTGAATTAAATCATATCTAATTCACTAGACCTCTCACTAGCTCATCTCTCAGTTAGAACTAGTTAAACTGATTTTAACTCAATTTCTCGAGTTAAATAATTACAACTCACAAATAACTGTAACTAGACCCCCTAAAAATAAGGAAATCCTCTACATGCCTCCTCTTTGACCTCTAACTCGAATTTATTAATCTAACTAAGTCTTCTTGACTCAGTTAACTAATACAATTTGTCATGAAATGAAATTACAATTTTCTGTCTAAGAGTGGGCATGCTATTCTGGCCCATTAGTTATCGATGGAAAATGAACATAGAAACATGATTATTGTATCCACATATTGTTTATAAAACATGGATGGTTTTTTTCTTGTTGAAATAAAAAAAATTAATAACATATATCTGTATTATAAACAAACTGGCCATCTCTTTGACCATGAAAGCCCAATCTCGGCTCAGGGAAAAGCAGCGAGGATAATTTCAAATCCATTCCGTGAGTAAATAATGAGCCCACAACAACAACATGGTACCAATATATTTTCATATCTTAAGCACTCCTCTTCTCTGCATTTCCGACGTGGTAAAATAGGCAGAATATAGTTCCACTAAATACATGTGAGCCATAACTCTTGCAAATCTGGTGTTAAATACTGTATCAACCATCATTGCCACTCTCTGGGATGATAGCAACCCAATCCCTGTTGCGACGCTAGAAAAAAGGCCACTTATTCTCAAAAGTGCTCAGAATTTACCATTAAAACCCTCCTGCTTGCCACACATAATAAACAAAATCAGTTTGAACAATATTCGAAATCACAGAAATCTTAATGGAAAAAAAACCACACAAATCATTGATGACAACTGATTATCGTTAAAAAAATTTGAACTATATTTGATCCCTACAATTTCCAGGTAGTCCTATTGGTTGAATTGAGAGAAAGGGACAATTGGAGAGAAATTAATAAATGGGTTCCTGAACCATCTGCCCATTCCTTCTAAAAATTGTTGAGTTGTAAACGCTCCTACTAAAGTCCTAATTGCCATCCATGGACTTTCGGATCCAATCAATGGTATTACAACTAGAGTTGACTAAGAAAATATAGCCAATTCCAACACCTGATTCATAAAGTCTGATATATCAGAACAAACCTTAACATCCACAGATCTTGAACTCTTAGGCTATAAATAAAAATAAAAACCTATTAATTCTCAAGCATCTGATACATTAATATATTAGATTTTACTTGAGAACTAACCCCATGGCCAATCCTGCTATCTTAGTCTATAGTATTGGATGTACAAGGCCATGAACATGGATACAAGCCTAGGAAATGGGAAATTGTGCAAGAACAAGACCTGCAACAAAATCCCTAATCACAAACAATGTGTTTTTATCGGGCCTGTGAGAAGTGAAGGTTCAGCCTGTGAGAGGAAAACATGAAGCGATTGTTGGAATAACATAAATCTATTGTTGCACAACATAACGATATTTTTGGAATAACTATGATGTTCATGCTCCAAGAATCTGTCATTCCTCATACAAAAATCGAATATGTGCATAAATTTAGGGAATTTTTTTTTTTTTTTTTTTTTGATTTGTCTTGTAACTTGGGCTTTTCCTGTTCGTGTTTTATTTATGTAATGGTGGCATGTCATTGGGATGGTATTTTGTATTTTTTGCTTCTTTCCTCATTGAAAACTCTTTTTACATTAATATCCTCCTCCCCCTCTCCCTTTTTATAGCTAACCTTTAATAAATGAAAAAGCTTTCTCATGTGAAAAAATGAATAAGCCATGCCATACATAACTCTAGCTCATGTTTATTATCCTACACCACCCTCGCTGGTTAGGCATCAAGGATGGATTGGATTCGATAATGGCCTATATCCTGGTATGCATATGAATTCTTGGATTGAACCGAATCAATAGATTCATTTTTACGGGGATAAAATTGTAGGCTGATAAATATGTCCACATCAAGGAATTTTATGACAAGTCTATGAAGCTAGAAGCAGAAATGAGTGCCTTGTAGGTAACAAAAGAAGAAAATATGCAATTAAGTGCATAAAATCAGAAAATGGGTGTTGTCAGACAAGAATTGACATCCCGGGTACAATCACTTACACAAGATTTGACAAGAGCACGGGCTTTGAAAAGAACCAACAGTCAGTTGTGTTGTGAAGTTGGAAAAATTCATGTTGAACTAGCAAATATTGTCAAGAAAGAGTGTGGTGTTGCAAACCCAAGTACATTACTGGTATACTTGAGTTCTGTAATATTTATTTCTCATATAATTGTTGGTTTTCTTACATATAAACTAGTTGTCTGCACTTCTTTCCCCTCATGCACACATCTCTAGGTTTAGAAAATGAAACAAATAGTGACAGTGAAATTAAATATGGGTTAGTTTTCACTGCACAAAAGCTTATTGAAGTGGATGCCTTAGCCAAGGCATTGGGTGGTAAAAAAGATGAGGTATTTCCTCTATTATGTGTATTTGGAATTTGAAATGTATTGGAGCTACATGATTCTCTCAACTAATCCACATTTCCCATTTCCATCGCTCCTTGCTCGAACCAAGAGTTGATTCCACTTCTAGGTGTGAGCAGGTCCATTTGAAGCTAGCCAATTCATAAAATAAAGAAAAGCAAGGCCCGTGCATGTTACATAAGACATAGCAAGCTCGGGCGAGGATGAGAGCTAGATCTAGTGACTCTTTTTCTCGGACACTAGTTTATGTTAAAGAGATCTCTCTTTCACAATTATTCCATGAAACACGGATTGACTTGTCTTTTTATTAATCAAACTAAATTTTCAAATATTTTCAAATCCAGATGAAGACTGTGCCTTCTTATTCTCCAAGAATTCTAAGAATTATGTTGTTGCAAAGATTGTTTTCCAAAAATTACAGAGAAGAAAACTAACCAATTTGCAGAGACTACTTTCATAGAAGAAAAGAAAAAATAACATGCTCCCAAATTATTAGACAACCATGTATAGAAAATGTTGGAATGGCAGAAGAGTAGAGGCAAAAATTACACACATATTTCACACAATAACACAAACTAGTTGCGGCTCTCTATTAATCTTCAATCACAATCAATTGCTCAATACAATGAACCTGTTGAAGGGTATTTAATCCTAACTCTCTTGACATGCACACACTTACCAAACAAATCTACCACATAACTCAACTTGGTCAATGCTCACTTAACTGGCTCTCTAACTCATTCACCAAATTTATCTATCACACAACTCAACTCTTAATTGATTGTTTAACTTTGCATGCGGGAGTTAATTACATATTTTAACACTCCCCCTTAATTACGACCGCTAAACTAAAACATAAATCATGAAAACTCAAACATACCTGTTGGTCTATGTCTCAGTTAGGCTTACAACACCCAAGTTTCTTTTGTGAAACTCAAACACATCTATTGCTAATGGCTTTGTAAATATATCAGCCAATTGATCACTAGATTTACATGGCTTCAGGTGAACTTCTCCATTGCTCACAATTTATCTAATAAAGTGATATCTAGTATCTAGTTCTCTAATAAAGTGATATATAGTATCAATATGCTTGCTCGAGGAGGTGGGCGCAAAGGCTTTAGGACGGGAAGAATCTTCTAGAGGCTTTTTCCCTTTACTGGCAAAACTGGAAGGGGTCTGCCCTCTTGATGTCGACCCTTCATCTTGTTCCTGCACTCGAGTTCTCTTCTTGGAGGACCTGAGATCATATTTTCTATGGAGTTGATCTTGCATGAAATCCAGAAACTGCCTGCAGTAATTGTCAATATCTCGATCTTCTAGGGGGGCTTCCTTCTCTTCTGGCTCTTCTTGCAAAGTGAGTTCACCTCCTTGATCCTCCGAGTAAGCGAGAAATTCACCTTCTTGACTGTCTGTGACTTCCTTGGCTTATCCCTCCATCTACCCTTCTAGGTATAGAGGAGGTTGGATGTGATCTTGCTGCTCTTTCCTTTCTCGCTGCAACAATTGTGGAGGGGGATTCCAGTACTGGGGATTACACCCACGGTTTGAGATAATTTGGTTAGGACGAGGAGGGGAATTCTTGGCCTCCAATTCAAGCTTCACCAGCTTATTTGAGAGGCTCTTGATCATATTATTCATCTCTTTGATTCTATATTCTTGTGACTCCCTTTCTTGTTTAGAGGTAGAAGCCTCCTCCCTACCCCTTCTCCTGGCTTCATGCTCTGTCTTTCTTTTGAATTTACCAGTAGAAGAAAAGTTTTCTTCTACCTCCAGTGCGTTAGTTTGAATCTGATCCAGAGATGCAGACTTTCTTTCTCTTAGGGTGAACCCAAACTCTGGTTCAAAATCTCCTGCGAAGACCACCTTAACAACTGCTTGGGGAGGCTTTATTTCAGCAGGGATATTATTATAAAGCTTATTGAACCTCTTTTTAAATTTTGTTACATCCTCATTTTGTCTCTTTTTAGGAGCTTTGAACTCTGTGTGGACATATCCATGGTGCCTCTTCTCTCCCCATTTTTGTGTGAAGAAATTCTCCATTTCTTCCCAAGTGGTGACTGCATTATTAGCAAGAGATATGAACCACTTTCAAGCCTCTCCATCGAAGGATTGGACGAAAAGCCTCAACACCACATCTAGATGCTTCACATTCACATTCTCAACAAAGGTGCAGAAGTCTTCAATATGTTTCTGTGCAGAAGCGTTATCTCCCCCGGTGAACCGAGGCAAGAGATTTAGCTAATCCTGAGGCATGTCATGCAATACTTGAGGTAAAGCAAATGGAGCATATTTGTTGAGGAGGAAGCTGGGTACAGCCATGAGGGGTGGTGGTGGTAAGTTCTGAGGATGATTTGGCTGTGGTACAACAGGTATATGTTGAGTAGGGGTTTGGATATTTTTCTGTAATGAGCTCTGAAGTGCTGTAACCTCTTTGACATCTTCAACCTCTGGAGTAGGGTGCAAGGGGGGTAAAGAAGTATCAATGGATTTGGCTTCGTTTCTTATTTCTGAATTGGCTAAAGAAGAGGTTTCTTGAGGGTAATCGAGTACATGGGCAGTGGATCTAAGACCATAGATATCAACTCTCTGAGAAGAGGAAGGTGAATATTCTAGAGAAAATGAGGGTGGGTCAGCCTGGATGGGCTTCTTCTCCCTCCAGACTCTCTTAAATATAATCTTTTCAGGATCAGATACAGGAGAGGTCTTCTGCTGAGAAGTATCCGATCGGGTATAGGGCCTGGTGTAAGCCAAGATTACACTTGATTTTAACTTTAAAAACAATGGAGTCACCAAGGTGAGGACTATGTAAATCTCAACCCTTCGTGCTCACCTGATTGAAGGGTGAAGATAATGTCGTATCCCAGGGAAAAGGTTTTCTAATTTGTATCCCTAGCAATGGCGCCAAAAAGATGTTGTAGCTCCTAGAGACAGCCCTGAGTTGCAAAAGACCACTTCCTAGGACATCTTAAAATCAGAGGTTAAATGTGGACAATTGTATAAATACCTGTAACGGAATGTGAAATAAGAGAACAAAGGTTCTAGTGGTTCATGGACAGAGAAGACTTTGGAATCGATTCATGTGAATTCCCTATGCTTTGAGAGGGCTCAAGAGACTGCGAGGCTTGATGCCTTTTAATTGGGTCAAGTATAAAAAAATGAACAGAAACTTTAAAAATATGCAGAGGCAGTGAGGAAGAACAAAGAATTAGCCCACAAGAGACAGGCTTAAGAGATTTAATTATCTGTCCCTTAGTGACCTCAGAGGAAGCGGATATGAATGAGATATGGGAAACAAAAGAGGTTCGCAGAGCACAAGTTAAGGGAGTGCGGAAAGCTTAATACATGAGCGTTAACACCTAAGTGTTATGCAAAAACAAATTCATGAATAAAATTGCAGACTACCAGTTAAAGCAACATATTATGACAGATGATTATACATAAAGAGATATTACTGATAACAAAAGGAAAACAGATACATACTACTCATTGTAACATATACATACTACTCATTGCTCCATCTGGAATCCAAATAACATTGTTGTATTATATTGAGTTCAAACAACTATCCCAAATATGTATCTCAGAGCACAGGGGGCACAGTTATACAAAACTATAGCAACATTCTTCCAAAATTCCAAAACCCTTCTTTCATCTTAGAACTTACTATATATAGAGTTCCCCTGGAGGGTCTATGGTACTTGATCATTTATGATCGACCCATATCTATGAAATCAAAACATGCTACCTAACTTGCATAGCGTACATTGAGGAATTACTTATGTACTGAGAGAATTAAAATAGAAATGGGGTGAAATTGAGATTTCACCAGTAAAATCATCAAAATTAAACCAAAAACATAAAGGACACGGTCGCTCATTGAGGCTAATAATGGGAGCCTTTAAGACGGCATGGCGAGGAGCAGTCGTAGGTGTACAGGTTGACCGTCATTTTATGATTCCACCTATTGCCTGCAGACCTACACTCCCTTATTCTAATGATTTCCATTTAATTTATTATGGAGAGGTTGTTCGTACTGAGTGCACCTAGTTCTTTCAATGGAGATCTCTTGAGAACACCACATAAGCCACAACTATATGTTCTACCACAAAAGCCCATGCGGTGTCTTGAATTGCAAGAACGGGAACCTATTTTCAAGGGGGGGGGGGTCTCAAGTGGTAAGCATTATCGAAGAGGGGGGGGGGGGTGCGAAATGATGAGAGGAAGGCATGTGGAGGAGTGGGTGGTAATGAAAAATGCCTATTTCAAACCCCCCCATAGTTAAAGTTCGAAGGCTGGGGGGGTTTGAAATGTGGTAAGGACAATTGGATGTATTGGGGTGGAGCGAAAGTGACGGAGAGATGCGGGAGGCTTAGCGGTAATGGGATGTGTGCCAACGGATGGGAATGGCGGGAGTAATGGAATGGTAACAGTAGTGAAGGAATGGCACAATTGCGATGGGCAGAGTATTATGGTGGGGCCAAACCACATTACAATTGCAATTCTTTACCATGGAGCAGTAGAGATAAGCCCTAAACGGTGTGAAGTGCGAAGCTCGGGGAGAAAGGAAGTGACGTGGAGGAAGGTGGGACCCAACCGCAAATCGCACATCGCAAATTTTATGTGTGAGCAGGCGGAGGTTAAGCATTAAAACTTGGGATGGGCGAAGTGCGGGGAGGAGGTGAGGTGGCACGGACAGTGGTGGGATTGCGCCCGCAGATCACAAGTTGCAAGAGTTAATTGGGAGCAGCAGGTGATAATTGTTAAAAGTTGTGGGGAGCGATGTGTGATGGGGAGGAGGTGACATGGAGAGAAAGTGGGACCCAACTGCATCACAACTTAAACAAAAACTTTGCGGGTGCTTAAAAGGTAAGTTTTAAATTGTGGACTATGCGATATGCGACGTGCTAGTTGCTGCAAAGTGCGAAAATGCGACATGTAAGGAAAGTACGGAATATGAGGGTTTGCATGTGGATTTGGATGGTGTATCAAGGTTGGATGGGTCCCACCAAGTTGCATCGGCGGCAAGATAAGTTTCAATGAGTATTTAAGATGTAAAGATTAAGACTTGCAGAGAGCGGTGGTGCAAAATGAAGAAATATAGCACGAGACTTTAGAAAAGGGAAAATGAAGGGTAAGAGAGGGTAAATGAAGGTAAAGAGGATAAATGAGATGAATGAGGGATGGAATGAAGTTTTCTCACCATTATACATTATTAGCTACACTTTCTCCTTTCTGCTGAACTAAAATGCAGATTGGTTCCTTTGAAGCTCTTTGACAGTCAGGATTTTCCTTCCTTTCACCTTCTCCACTTGGTGTGTGGTCACAGGCCAACAATATCTACTTGTTGTCTAATCTAAGCCCTTACATACAAATTGTCTCAAAAATTGCCCCATTTCCTGCAATTAAGACATATTAGGCTACATGATTGACAAACATCTTTCACCCTCATTAGGGGAATTTTGAGGTCTAAAATGGGCCTCCTTAGGAAAATAATAGCTAAACCAACAAAATAATATTTATGAATTTTCATTTCATTTGTTGTGCCACAATACATGTAACCATAGTTAAATTCAATTCAAAAGTAGTACCAAAATAAAATTAATAAAAAAATTGTATTTATTTGACTATAAATAAGAATGAGCTTTTCAAGAAAAAGTCATTATCATTGAACAACTAATGCATTTGTCCTTTGTACTTAAATAACTTAAAATAAAATACAAATGTAAATATATAAATTCTTAATTATATTATATGCTATTAATTAAAATTTATATTATTTAAATCGTATAATAACATGTAATTAATATACTATATAAAAAATAAAATAAAATAATATAATATAATAAATGTATAGGGATATGCATTACTTTCTTTCTACAAGAAATATGAAATGACAATAATATATTTTTATTCAAAAAGTGTGAAATGACATTTATTATGAGAGTACTTTACTTTGACTTTAAAAGTACTTAGAGCACTACCATGGTTAACCATCAATTTTTATCCACCATTGAGCATGCCACAAGTAAGTACCTTTAACTCAAGCAATGCCACCTCAACCATTAGGGATGATGTCATCGCCTAAAATGTGATTGGTTCTCATAAAGTGAATTTTGATTGTACATTTTCCTTAGGAGGCCCATTTTAGATTTAAAAATTCGCTTAATGTCTCACTAAGCATAATATGGGAAAAAATGTAAATAAATGTCAAAAAGAGATAGTTCTAAAGATGGAGGATGGAATTATAACCCTTTTTAATGAACCTATTGATGAGCCTCATCAGGTAGTGCGCATGCTACCTCTTAATGGTGATACGACGATCCGGTGTGAAATCTATCTCGAGGTGGTAAGGGCTCGTAGCTCTAAGTGTTTACCTGTTCTACGCTTGGTTCTAGTAAGTAGCGATAGTCTAAGGCTTCTGGTTAGTGTATTCTTGTCTAGAAAGAAGGCTTTGCGGGTCCGTCTATCAAACATTGTTGGTCTCCTCAGTTTAATGTCATCTTCCGTTGGGTATGCGATTCTCTTTAATACTTCTCACCGGTTGTGGCCTGCATCTCACTTTCCTATCTCTCGAATCTTAAGAGGTGAGTTTTACAATATGGTATTTGCATGACAATGGAATTGGTGTCCAAAAAATTGGAAAGCTTTCGTTTTATTTATACTCTGTTTTGTCTTCTTTTTATATGATTGTATCTATTCTCTTTGACATTCTATTATCTCACGTGGGAATGTATTGTATTTCTCTAGTTCAGAGTTATCTAGTTGGTGCATGTGTGTTTTTTGGGATACTTCATTGAATTGTCGGTTCTGCGAATGGGAAGGAGTTCGAACCTCCTGTGTTTGATTTATTGTGTCTTTATTTTGGGTTTTGATGTAATTGAGGTTGGGGAGCCAGTCTGTGGGGTCATCTTCCTTAGATGGTAGGCCCACCTT
The DNA here is from genome assembly GCA_034641835.2 of Pinus albicaulis. Taxonomy (NCBI): domain Eukaryota; kingdom Viridiplantae; phylum Streptophyta; class Pinopsida; order Pinales; family Pinaceae; genus Pinus; species Pinus albicaulis. Next base: position 908,323,736 of record CM076583.1, on the reverse strand, counting down.
GGTTCACTTCTTTGTATGGTCACCGAAACTCAATAGCTTATGTTGGGGTTGGCAACCTCACTCTCACCTTCAGTTATTTGACAGGTGCGAGCCTAACATAAGATTTTCTTTGCCTCTAGGTTTTATTTTTGTGTAAATCCCTCACAGTTACAGTAATAACTCCAATCCCAAGTGGACATACTACCCTAGGTCTGTGGTCCATCTAGTGAGGATCAAGGCTTTTGGTTATCTCGTTTCTTGGTTGTAATCATTATGGCTCGCCCAACTATTGGTGCCAACTCTTCCGACAGAGGTGGCCGCGGTCGGGGAAAGAAAGTGAGGAAATGAGGGGGAAATAGCCCAACCCCATCCCACCAGCCGCAAGGTTGTGGTTATAAACTAACTGTTCAAAACATCTAGGATGCATCCCATTCCTATCATACAGGTACTTCGGCTCAAGTTCGACAATGAATTTCAAATTGGGAAGTTGAATTGAACCAGCGGGAAAAAGTGGAATTATAGGTGGAATATTGTGTGACTTAGTTCCTAACTAGGGCCACTCTAGAGGCCGCACCACCCAGTATAAGCAAATCGTTAACCTCTATTGGATGATGAAAATAATTGTATCCAAGGCTATGATGAATTATCGAGGTGGATCTGTCAAATGTAATCCACGTTTTATGGAAATTCAGGAAGAATTTCAACTCATACAGTTTCAAATTCAACAACAGAATATGAGTCTCAGGTGCATCGGAAAAATCATCCCGTGTCTTCCTCAATCTGAATTACCAGGTTCAAGTGCAAAGGACCCAACTCTGGTAGGCTTTTATGTTATAGCTATTTAGCATGTAGATGGTTTTCAGACATTCAGTCCTGCAAGGCACTATTAGATAGACTCAAGCTCTACTATTTTGGATGACATATAATGCGGTTGCGTGGCCAACAGACCTAGCTTCTCAATGAGAAGGTTGAGGCCACTGAAATTTTGGATTATGGTTAAAAAAAAATTATTTTGATTGTGAAATGAGAAATTGTTTTTAGGCATGTGATTGATGAGCCAAGATATTGGCCCATGGTAAAATAGGGGCGAATATACATGGTTAAAAATCTTGTTATATTGTAACTATTAAATTTTAATGTGCTAATTAATGAAACTTAAACATGTTTACAAAATTATTATTTTAATTTATGTGATAAAATGGATCTTAATTTAGTTACAATTTAAATTTTACATATTTCAATGTGATATAGGGTTTAGATATATATCAAAAGCAATTATCATATTTTTTATTTTAAATTGAATTAAAAAAACATGTTATAAAATTATATTCAAATAAAATATTTATAAAATATTTTGATTGTGAGAGATGGTTTTTGTGAATGAAGTATTGATGAACCATGGTATTGACCTATTATATTGTAACAAAGTCTATTTACAACTTAATAATATCTAGGGTAAAGTGTGAGTGAATATCCATGGTTAAAGATATTGATATATTGTAAATTTATTGTAAGTATTAAAGTTTTTATAAGCTTATTAATTAAATTTAAATATTATTTTATTTTATAAGGTGAAAATTATGTTAATTTATAGCTACTACTTATATTTTTAATGTGATATGTATATTATGATTTTATTTTATCTAAAAAGTTTTTGGTAATTTATATTAATAAAAATAAAATTACAAAATAACAAATTGAATTTTATTATTTTTATTACTTTTAAATTTTTACAGACAATACAACATCTACCCCATGTTGGGTTCTATAAACTTTTAAACTTTTATATAAACTTTTAAACTTTTATTATTATTTAATGGAGCGGACATGTAAATGTTTACAAATCCTTTACATTCATAAGTTGAACATACTAATAGTAATTTAAATTCAACATATTAAACTTACATTACATTACACCTACACACTTATTCTACCCTGGGTTGTAGAGCACCTATAAACCCAATAATGTAAAAAAAAAATTAAAAATTACGCAATAAACAATTAACTTTTTGAATTATATCTAAATATTAACTTTTCCAGTGGTATTAATATTCTTAGTTAGCATATATCTCTATCTTAAACAAACTAATCCTTGTTTGGCCAATCACTCAAAGCAGTGCAACCACATTATGGTAATTTCAAACCATTTGGTGAGTAAAGAAGCAGCCCACAACAATGACAGGATACCCATATATTTCTATGCATTTCCGATGTGGTAAAATGTGCATAATATAGATCCACCAAACACATGTAAACCATAATTCCGGCACATCTGCATTTTAGCACATCCGCTGTTAAATACCCTTTCAACAATCATTGCCGTTGGGCTGCTCTCCGATGATAGTGTTAGCCATCCATAATTTTGACATATTCAAGTGATGGCTAAAATAGGTCTTTTAGCCTTCAGGAAACAAATTTCAAGCAATCTGTGAGTTCTTGAAGTCTTGATATGCCCCTTATCCTTCAAAAGTTCTACCCCTTTGATCCTTTCACTCAAAATTTTCAAAGAAGCCCTGTTGTTTGAAGAAAGACTAGTTCAGACTCATTTTCCATTATTTTCCTTCTGAATATTCATCATTTATCCCTCATTTCATCAAAAATCCCCTTTAAACTTGATGAAATCCCTTTATTCTGGTTTAAAACCCCTTTTATATCCTATCAGAACCCCCAAAAAACCCTCAAAAAACCCCATTTCGGCCTTAAAAACCAACTTTTCCATTAAGTCAGGCTTAAGCCCCTGCACGCTTAAGTTCTCAGCCCTTTCCTCCGTGTGACTGGGACCCGCGACTGTTAGCCTTAGTCCTTAGTCCTTTTCATGCTATCGGACTTCACTCCGCCCCTTTTCCTTTCGTTTCTTTATATTTCCTCCGCGCGATGGTTTCCCCCGCCAATGGGATCTGAGCCGTTGATCTCGCCGATCTAACGGTCCTCGCTCTGTTGCACCACCAGTATTTCTTCCGACCATCACTTACCAAAGCCTCCCCACCAATATATTTTGGACCGTTGATTTGGCTCCCCTAGATCCAACGGTCGACGTTGTTTCGCCGCTTTGCTGTCCTTTGCCCCATTCATTCATTTCTACGATCCTATGATTTAATATGGACCGTCAATCCTCCTGATCAGACGGTCATCGTGCCATCGCATTATCTATTTCCTCCCGTCCAAGCCCCTTTTTCCTGCCATTCTCCGAAATCATCCAAGCCGTCGATCCTCCTGATCGGACAGTCGTCGCTTCATCGCCGCATCGTGGTTCACCCCTCCCCTCACACCATTCATGCCCTTGTGCGATTCCGCGATGCATTTTGGACCGTTGATCATCCTGATCCAATGGCCATCACACCTCTGCTTTTACCTCTCCAATGCGCTTTCCCACTTTAATCCCCACCATTGATCTCACTTCCGATCTGATGGTCCTCGCTTCATCCTAATTTCGCCATCCCACTGACCCCTCATCCACCATCTTTAATCTCCGATTCTCCGATGTTAATCCCCACTGTGGATCTCCCAGATCCAACGGCTCGTATTGATTCCCCTTTTCTTCCACCCTGCCAGCCTTATATATCCTCCCGTTTGATTTGAGCCATCCATTCCTCCCAGATCAACGGTCACCACTAGTCCTTCGCTTCACCCACGGGCACTTTCAGCACACAGGTTAACACTATGAGTGCCCCCGCAGTTGACTCGTTTGACTGTGGAAGATCTTCATCCAACGGTCCATATTCACTGCAGAGGCACCTGACCCGCAAACCCGTCTGTACCCCCAAATTCCCCCGCTATGCGTATGTGCTCAATCTCCCATATAATCCCGTCGGTCCCACTCGAGCCCGCTGGGCCTTTCATCATGTTTTCTTTCAATCTCGACCGTTGATCCTCACGATCCAACGACCCGCATTAATTCTCGCGTCCATTTCACCCAACCCCTCCGTCATGCATTTTCAACGCGAAATGGGCGGTTTTAAAGGGACACGTGTCAACCACCAGTCTGTATTGCGTTCCCCCAATTCCTTACTGTTTACCGCCTAGAACCTATGCGAAAACCATCCTCGATTTTCCAAAACCGCTTGTCCAATGTTCCACGCCAAAACCTTATTCAAACCTTGGTTTCAAGTTTTCGCCATTAAAACTCATCTCCACCGCATCCACCTACCTCTGCACAGCTCTTCCACCTCCACCATCGCCTTTGAAGCAGTCAAACCACCTACGCAGGGTTTTATAATGTTTTTGTTGTTTGTTGTAGGTTTCATGGTGGTAATCATAAAAGCCGTCCCACAGTCACTAAAGGTGACAAAGGGCCGAGGATGACGATCCTTGAAGGCCGAAATAACGAAGGAATGGGAGATTTCAGGGTTTATCATTAATGTTTGGTCAGTGACTCATGACAACTGAACGTTATAATAAACCCTCCAGCGGAGCCACCTATGAGCAAACGAGAAGATCAATTAAGAAAGAGATTAAAGATTAAAGGTTAAATCATAAAGCCTGAAGATTAAGAGCTTAACCCGTGAAGATTAAAGATAAAGCACAGCATTGAAGACAAATCAATTAAGGTCAAAACAGTCAGCCAGGAAAAAATCACAAGACAGAAGGCCTCGTGCATGTCAGAGTAAAGCAGTTAATTCAGTCAGAATGTCTGACAGCCACCATGATCTGCATTTTACCTACCAAGGACAAAACTGGCAGTTACTACAAACAGAGACATTTCAACTGTCAGAGTACTTATTGTGAAAGTATGGAAAATTCAAAGCCCACTCTTTCACTTAACTTGTCCCAAAAACCTAAACAGAACTACTGTAGTCAGAAGACATCTCCAAAAGAACACACGTTGGAGTTATTAACAGCCTACCAGAAATGCCTCAAAGACAAAAAAAACTACTAAAATGGTCCAAGCAGTTAATGTGATATTTATTAAACAGAGTGGAGCATTCAAAAGGACCCCTACTCTATCTTAATTGATCCATTGAGACCATTTACTCCACTTCTCTACCTCATTCACCTATAAGTACTCATTGAAGATTCATTGTAAAATGTTGGAAAATGGTTAATTGTTGAACTATTATTGAGTAAGAGTTGTTGAGTAGTTGTAATATAGTAGGATGGGAAGAGAAGTATCAGACTGTGAAAGCTATTGGATTCAAAGTATGTAACTAGTCTTGGACATCAAATAGACAAGCAAATTCACTGGATCCTGATCTAAATGATTGGTGATGTTTTTCCTTATTTTCATTGTTGCTTCTTATGTTTTTCACTTTTTTCATATTCTCTGATAAAGAGCAAGAACTATAGATTAGGATTTAATTTTAAAGTACCCTAATTTTGACTGATAAGCTTTATCTTTATGTTTTCTTATAAATGTGTGTTTGAGAATGAATCAATAGAGTATAACCAGTCAAGGAACGTTGGTGAGCCCATGTCTTGCTGAGTAGAACTTGAGATGTTGTTCTTGAATGATCTTTTCACTGTATGCTAAGTAGAGTCCTAATCAAGGAATTTTATGGTTAGCCCTATCCCTTGTTTAGTCTTAAACAACTGTTTTGAATATTTCCCTTAAGAGTATGCCAAAAGTAGGATAGGTTAAAGGTCCTTACTTGATCTTAGGCTACTTTTTATGTTTATCTTAAATGTTTTCCCTTGAGAGTATGCCGAAAGCAGGATAGGTTAAAAGTCCTTACCTGATCTTAAGCTGCCCTAACAGAGCTCCGTAGATTTCTGGGTCTTACCAATTTCTACCGCAGGTTCGTGTTTGGGTTCTCTGATATCACTTGGCCTTTGAGTCAAGTCACCAAGGGAGGAGCAAAAGAAAAATTATTTTTGTATGTATCTTAATAGAAGGCATTCACAGATTTGAAGCATCGCCTCTACTCTACACCAGTGCTCACATTACCAAACTTGCAGCAACCATTTGAGATAGAGACAGATGCCTCTGAATATGCTATTGGGGTAGTAATTACTCAGCAGTGACATCCAGTGGCATATTATAGTGAGACATTTTCAGACACAGTCCGAAAGTATCCCACCTATGAAAAAAAAATGTATGCCATTGTACAGGCCAGTCGGCAATGTAAGCATTACATTTTTGGGAAGGAAAAGGTCATCCACACAAATCACCGACCCCAACAGTTCATACAAACATAAGGGAAGTTGCAGAATGATCGCCATCAGAAATGGTCTACATACCTGCAATAGTTCCATTTGAACATCAAATACAAGAAGGGAAGTACCAATAACATCGCAGATTGCCTCAATGGATCATTGATTGTGGTGCTAACCATTGTTCTTGACTCTTGTGGGCACGAGAATTTGGGTTGGATGCATCACTACCAAAGTGATCGATAATTAGACATCACATACTAGACACTCCTAGAGGGTAAGCAAGTTCCAAACTTTCTCCTCGAGGATGCACTGTTATGCCACCTAGGACACCTATGTGTTCCTTCAAGCGGTAGTTCTAAGATGATTTTAGAAGCACACTATAGTTAGGTCATTGGAAATTTCAAGGTCGAGAAAGCAACAACAGTACTACAGAAGTATTTCTATCGGCCGAACCTTCAACGTAATATTGGGAAGTACATCAGATCATGCAATGACTGCGCCCTTTCCAAACTAACCATCAAGAAGAAAGGCCTATATACTCCACTACATACCCCTACTCGAGCTTGGGAATCCATATATATGGATTACATGTTGGGCCTTCCTTCTACAAAGCATGGCAACAACTATGTTTTTGTGGTCGTCGACATATTCTCTAAAATGGCCATTATGGTGGCATGCAAGAAGAATATCATAGCATAATCCACTGCTAAAATAATTTTTGAATAGGTGTGGGTACACTTTGGACTCCCACAGTCCATTATCTCAGATCGGTATAACACGTTCCTCAATACATTTTGGTCAAGTCTCTATTTGATGTTGGACATCAATCTCTCTAAGTTCACAACTTTCCACCCGCAAACCGATGGCCAAACAAAGGATGTCAATAGGACGATCATACACATTCTCTGCATGTTCAACTCGAAGAATCCATGCACATGGGATAAAATCCACCCCTATGTCCATAACATCTATAACCGAGCTCTCCACATATCAGCTGGCCACAACCCCTTTCAGGTGGGCTTGGGATTCGAGCCATTATGTCCCATTGATGTGGCCATGCCATTTGCAGCGAATCAGGCATATTCATCTCATGTAGTCTGAAGAAAAAAAGGTAAACAAATTCATTAAGAACATTCAACACATTCACCAGGAAGTTCATGACATCATGAAAAAATCCAATGAAAAGTACAAGTAGTGACATGATCAACATTGGGTGCCACAAAAGTTTTAGGTGGGCAACAAAGTTTGGTTGCATTTGCAGAAAGTACGCCTAACCTGAGGTCATCGGAAGCTCGAACCACTCCAATATGGTCCTTACACCATTATCAAGGTTTTGGGAGACAATTATTTTGAGCTAAACATTCCCACATTCCTTTCCCTGCACCCAATGTTCAATGGGGACCGCCTTCGGCCATACTTTCCACCATTACTGGACACATCAGACATTGCAAAACAAATCACACCAAAAAAGATAAACCTCAACTACATGGAACAAACCACAACTAATTACATACATGCAAATGAAGAACACTCACTTGTAGAAGATCCAGTTGTAGCAGGTTGTCAAAGCTGGCCAACTCCTGTACTACAGCAAGTGACTCACTAGGGACCAAGTTCAATAGAAGTTCCTCATCTCATGGAGGAAGTCAACGCAATGGGGATCATTACTTCCTAATGGGGGAGGACTAATCTAGGTGGATATTGGTGGCCACCCACCTATTCCACTTAGCCCCACCATTGTTTCTTTAGTTGTATAGTTTCCTTAATTGTAGCACATTTTACTATTTTTGGTAGTTTTTTGGGCCGTGAACTTCTAGAGCCGTTTTGAGGTCCTAAACGATGTTTTTTTGGAAAACCAGGACCACGATGGGTTTATAATAGATTTTGGTCACTTGAAAGTTGTATTCCTCGGATATATCTTTCTAACAAGGTATTGTGCGTGTCAAACGAAGATCGTATGCCAATGTTACGTTCCAGGGAAGTTGATGTACCAATTTACCCAAATGAGCCCCATTTGTTTGGTACTTCATCTCCTATGGTTAGGTTTTTGGATGTTTAGGGTTTTACATTATTTCTCAATAATAAATAGGCCTTTGAGCCTCTTTGTAACATAGTCCAAAGGCATGTAACCACCACATCTCTTCTCAGATATTTGATACCATCGCCCGAGCTTGTTTATTTTCCATTATGTCTGTAAGCATTGTTCAATATTTGAAATTAATGAAATCAACTGTTATTCCTACTTGATAGGTCCCTATAATACTAGTGTATCCCCTTATTTTTGTTAGTGTAGCCCCCTTATTATTATTATTATTGTACTCTTGTAACCCCCATATTTTTATTATTTTTCGCTTACATTATTATTGTTAGGTCCGCTAGGATTATATTGTGACCCCATCGACTCCTATATATAGAAAGGAGGTTTTTCCATTTGTATCATCCAATAATTTTTCATTTATGTAATGTAAAGGGGGTTTCCCCCTCTAGGTGGCTTATTTATAAGGCTTTGATATCTCTTTTTTTCTATTTTTGGAGTTAGTTTCATAACATTTGGTATCAGAGCTTTGGATTCTAGGGTTTTGCTGCTCGAAACAGGTCATCATGGAAATTTCGCTATAACTTTGTTTTTATGAAGGTTTAGAAGCTGAAATTTTAATCACGTGAATCCAAAATCCTAAGGAACGTTATGAAAAAATTTCAGATCTTGATTCACAATATTTGTGGAGATATGATCTGTGGAAGTTAGGGTTTTTGCAGGCTCCCAAAATTAATTTAAAATAGGTGACCTTGGGAAAATTTCCATAACTCTCTCTCTGAGCATCAGATTGGAGTTCTGTAAAAATTGAAAGAAATCACACAGAATTTAGTTTCCTGTGTATTAATTTTAGAGCCGAAGGAGGGAACAGGGACACGTGGCACGTCATACAAGTTCACTCTACTGAGCGAGTCCATAATTAGGTCATTGTGGGAGATTGGGCATAACTTTGTTTTGAAGCATCCAATTCAGGTCAAACCTATGGCATTCGAAATAAGCTTTAGAGGGCTACGACAAGCTAAGTTTCATATATTGAAGATCCAAAATCACAAAGATAATTCAGTTTCAATATCAAGCTCCTCAAAAGCAAGAAAAAGGTGTGTATTTTTTTCAAATTGCATAAGTCTTGCTTGAAAAATCAGTTTGAAGTGATTCCAAGGTTATATTGAAGCATAGATATCAGTATTGGGTTCTAAAATTCCTCCTAAAAATAATTCAACACCCATTAAGCCCTCAGAATACTCTACTATGAATCATGAAGATGAAGAAGAGCAACATGTTATATCAAAATTACAAGCACAAGTGCACCAAATTTCACTCTCGCAAAGAGCAACAAAAAATGAAATGGAAGTTTTTAAGAAAGGCGTGGAAGCGAATATGGATGGTTTGAAGAATGACATGGAAGACATGGATGAAAAAATGAAAGACAACATGGAAGACATGAAGAATGATCTAAAATAAGACATGGAAGGTTTGAAGGAAGGTTTGGCATAGTTGAGACAAGACATGATTCCTAATGGCAAAAAGATAGTAGAGGTAACTCATGACGAGAACAAAATAAATCTTAATCGCGATTTCATGAACTCTAATGTTGGTTCAAAGACCCACCATATTCCAAAAATCGATATGAGGAAGTTTGATGGAAAGGATCCCGTAACATGGATACTATAGATGGAGCAATATTTTGATCTCACTAATGTGAAAAACACACAAAAGGTACACCTTGCAACTTTATATTTAGAAGAAAATACATTTGTATGGTATCAATGGCTTTGAACCTGTAAAACAATTGTCACTTGGTCAATTTTTACGGAGGAAATGATAGCACATTATGAGGACACAAATAGAAACAGCTTCTTTAGACCATTGATAAATATCAAACAAAAGGGTTCAGTGTTAGAGCACATTGCGGATGTCCAAAAATTGAATATAAGGGTAGCTAATATTCTAGAGGAACACATGATTGATGTCTTCATAGGGACTTTAGAGGATAACATCCAACATGAGGTTCGCCTTTGGGAACCTGCTTCATTGGAGAAGGCATTCAGGTTGACAAGAAAAATTGAATGTAAAATTATGGCAACAAGGAAGCCTACCCCTCACATCTATAAAGATGGAAGTGTTGTTGCTCTTATAATTCCACAACCTACAAGGCTGAGACCACAACAATTGGAAGAAAAAGGAGCAAAAGGGCTTTGCTACAGTTGTGATATCAAATACACTAAAGGTCATAAGTGTGCTGAGAATAAATTATTTTACATACACTAGAAAATTTGGCGGAAATTCTGACGACCAATTTGTCGCTATTCCGACACATAGTCGTCGCAAGAGCGACAGTTCGAGTGCGGGAAAAACGTGGTTTGTCGTGCCGTCGTAGTTCCGACGCACATAAAAAGTGTCTCACTATCGAGGCTTCTTCCGTCGCTTCCGAACAAGCGTCACTCTTCCGACGTCTCCCAAACCGTCACGCATCCGACGTTTGTAAGCTGTCACACTTCCGACGAAATGTGGTCCGATGTTTTTAACGTCGCTCTTCCGACATCTCTAAATGGTCGCAATTCCGACGCAATCTGGTCCGACGTTTTTGGTGTCGCACTTCTGACGTTTTTAATCTGTCGCAATTATGACGAAATGTGGTCCGTTTTGAACGTCGCTCTTCCGACGTTTGTAAACTGTCTCAATTCCGACGAAATGTGGTCCGACATTTTTAACGTCTCTTGTCCAAAATTTTTATACTATCGCTCTTCCGACGTTTTTAAACTGTCACAATTTCGACGCTTTCAAGGCGTCGGTAGACCGACGGAAGGTTCAATTTAAAAAAAAAGAAGAAATTTTAAAAGACGAAAAACGTTGTTTTGAATATATTATATGAAGTAAAACAGTCCATGAAGTCATTATATTTTCACATTTGAAGATTGGAACCCAAATATCCATCCAGAAAAGTGGAAGTCCCACCCCAGACAGTGATAGAAAAATACCCCATGTCACATACAGGGACTTGATATAAAACCCAGGAACGGTCCACATGGAGATTATCAACAAATCTGAGAAAGCATTCAAATATGCCGGAGGCATCTATAAGAAAGTGAAATAGCAGTATGTAGAATAGTAAAACAACAGATAGAGTACCAACGTCCATTGTTCCAAATACAAATTGAAGTACCCAAAATCCTTGAACAGAGAAAAACGCTAATCATGTGAGGAGTGTGATATGTCCAAAATATAAAAAGACCATCAAACCATATCAATAAACCAGCAACATAGACCAGCATCGCTAGTTTTGAAGGCAGAGTGATAAACATTAATCATTTTTTTTTCACATGAGAAAAAACGTTGTTTTGAATATATTATATGAAATAAAATAGTCCATGAAGTCATTACATTTTCACATCTGAAGATTGGAACCCAAATATCCATCCAGAAAAGTGGAAGTCCCACCCTAGACAATGATAGAAAAATACCCCATGTCACATACAGGGACTTGATATAAAACCCAGTAACGGTCCACATGGAGATTATCGACAATCTGAGAAAGCATCCAAATATGCCCAAGGCATCTATAAGAAAGTGAAATAGCCGTATGTAGAATAGTAAAGCAACAGATAGAGTACGTACCGACGTCCATTGTTCCAAATACAAATTAAAGTACCCAAAATCCTTGAACAGAGAAAAACGCTAATCATGTGAGGAGTGTGATATGTCCAAAACATAAAAAGACCATCAGACCATATCAATAAACCAGCAACATAGACCAACATCGCTAGTTTTGAAGGCAGAGTGATAAACATTAATCATTTTTTTTTTCATAAGAGAAAAAACGTTGTTTTGAATATATTATATGAAGTAAAACAGTCCATGAAGTCATTACATTTTCACATCTGAAGATTGGAACCCAAATATCCATCCAGAAAAGTGGAAGTCCCACCCCAAACAGTGATAGAAAAATACCCCATGTCACATACGGGGACTTGATATAAAACCCAATAACGGTCCACATGGAGATTATCGACAATCTGAGAAAGCATCCAAATATGCCCGAGGCATCTATAAGAAAGTGAAATAGCAGTATGTAGAATAGTAAAGCAACAGATAGAGTACCGATGTCCATTGTTCCAAATACAAATTAAAGTACCCAAAATCCTGCAACAGAGAAAAACACTAATCATGTGAGGAGTGTGATATATCCAAAATATAAAAAGACCATCAGACCATATCAATAAACCAGCAACATAGACCAGCATCGCTAGTTTTGAAGGCAGAGTGATAAACATTAATCATTTTTTTTTTCACAAGAGGAAAAACGATGTTTTGAATATATTGTATGAAGTAAAACAGTCCATGAAGTCATTACATTTTCACATCTTAAGATTGGAACCCAAATATCCATCCAGAAAAGTGGAAGTCCCACCCCAGACAATGATAGAAAAATACCCCATGTCACATACAGCGACTTGATATAAAACCCAGTAACGGTCCACATGGAGATTATCGACAATCTGAGAAAGCATCCAAATATGCCCAAGGCATCTATAAGAAAGTGAAATAGCAGTATGTAGAATAGTAAAGCAATAGATAGAGTACGTACCGACATCCATTGTTCCAAATACAAATTAAAGTACCCAAAATCCTTGAACAGAGAAAAACGCTAATCATGTGAGGAGTGTGATATGTCCAAAATATAAGAAGACCATCAGACCATATCAATAAACCAGCAACATAGACCAGCATTGCTAGTTTTGAAGGCAGAGTGATAAACATTAATCATTTTTTTTTCACAAGAGAAAAAACGTTGTTTCGAATATATTATAAGAAGTAAAACAGTCCATGAAGTCATTACATTTTCACATCTGAAGATTGGAACCCAGACTCATGGCAAATTTGTCATCAAAAAATCAAAAAATTAAGAAGACTGCCCTCATACGAGGAAACCAGTCTTGAACGTTTAATTTACAGAATTCAAAAATATTACAAAGGTCCAGCACAGTAAAATAATCTAAAAGCAGCCCAATTAAGTGGGCATTGCGAAGCAAGAAAAACAAATTAACCAAACTACTCCTCCGGTGGCTCCTCCACGATTCGGCACCATCCTTCGGAAGGTCCAGGATCGCTAGGTGCTACCTCCACATGCATGCCACGGCTCCCCTCCTGAAGGCCCGAATGCTGGCCAGATTTTTCCGAGCTCAGACTCGCCGGACGGGTGCATTCTTCCTCTGTTTGGGCCTCCTCGTGGAAGACCACAGTGACTAAAGCCGTGATTCGTGAGCGGTTGAGAGAGAAATTGAAGGAAAATTGCACAGTGCGCGTCATGGGAGGTGAAATAGCAGTGGGGAAATGAGGAGCAGGGGAATTCATACGGTGGCCAGATCCTACCACCCGACCCCGCCCACTCCTAGTATTTGGATATCGACCTGCGTAATAATCACTGGACTCTGTTGAAGTCGACTCTGTTGAGGGGCTGGAGGGAGCACGCAGGGGTTGACCTCTAGTGCTCCCCCTGCAGCAACGCATCCTATGACGCACACGAGGCATGGGTGCAGTCTCAGGCATAGTGGACAAAAGAGGAGACGGAGAAAGACAGACACAGGAAACAGAGGAAGACACACACAGATAGAACCGAGAGAAATGCAAACATGCAGTAAGGTCGAAGCAACAGTTCAGCTGGCCACTTCTCCTTATCATCACAGTTAGCAGACAGTGTAATCCAGCAACCGGCTCGTCTGAAAAACCATAGCGAAACGCCATTTTTTCGACCCGACTGCAATGCAATCAAAGGACGCCCGTCATAATTAATATCTGATCATTATTAATGAGAGCCAAAGGCAGGATCATATTGGAGCATGCGGAATCGCTAAGAGGAGTGGAGGTCCGATCTTGAACAGTATTAAAACTTAATTAATGGGGATTTGATGTGAAAACTTAATTGCACAGCGTTAAATCTTAATGCAATTGATATGAAATCACCATATCCATGTCCCATCGTGTTAAACGCCATCGATTGCACCCGTAGCCAGGATCAGGGCAAGTTTTTATTGAGGACACGTGGCAGAAATTGATTGGAGCGGATCGCGCAGTGGAAATCCGGACCCGTAAAATATTAGGGCGAATTTGATAAGAAATTCGTGTCACAACTCTCCCTCCATACGCCAGCCCAACTTCAGACCCGAAAAATATTAGGGCGGAATTCATTTGGTTTTCGAGTCACAAAATTGGCCGACGTCAGCAGGCTATTTTGGAACGCGAATTTGGTTTGAATTATGGTTTATCGCCGTTTGAAGTCCGGCGGACTCGACTTAAGAACAATTTTGTTTGATCCCATCTTATAAAATTTGTGTTGGTTTTCTTTGATAATACACATATTTATAATAAATCATGGGAATACCACACTAAACATGTGGAAAAGTTATATAAATAATTATTGAGAGCAATCATTTTTATGTAAAAATATCCAAATGTGCTTTTGCGAAATAAGAATTCGAGTATTTGGTTCATATTGTTTTAAAGGAAGGAGTGAAGTTGGAGCCTCAAAAGATGCAAGCTATTACAAAATGACCTATTCCTAAGAAAATCAAGGTTCTTAGAAGATTTTATAGACTTACATGATATTATTGATAATTTGTTAAGAATTATGCATGCATTTCAAGTCCACTCACATATCTCTTGAAGAAAATATCATTTATATGGAATGATGAGGCTACTTTGGCATTCTCTCTTTTAATGGATGCCATGTCTTCTACACCAACATCGATTGCACCTACTTTTGGTAAAACATTCATAGTAGAGTGTGAGGTACTAGGACAAGGAATTTACATAACATTAACACAATAAGGGATATCATTGGCTTTTAAAAGCAAGGAATTCAAAGAAAATATTTGGTGAAATCTACGTATGAAAAATAAATGGAAGCAATATTACATGCAATAAAAAATGGGGATAACATATCATTGGGAGGTACTTTAAAGTCAAGATATACCATGATAGCATAAAGTATTTTTTGAAGCTATGGATTTCATTGGAAGATTAACAAAAATGAGGATAAAAAATGCAAAGTTTTAATTTTGAGATAATCTGCAAAAAGGGTAAGGAAAATTTAGTACATGATGCTCTTTCTAAAATAGAAAAGGCCTCAAATTTATATCCAATTACATTTTCTATTCCTAGGTGGCTAGAAGAAGCTTGCCATAATGGAAAAATGACAATAGTACTAAACAAAAACTAAAATTTATAAAGGATGGGATGAACTCTATGGAGCATTGGGAGTGAAAGAGAGATATAATTTGGTGCAAATGTAGAATATTTTTATGCACGCAAACATATTTGAATAAAAAAATATTAAGGGAGTCCCATGTCTCTCTGATGGTAGGACGCAGGGTTCCTTAAAACATCTCAAAGGATCAAAAAATATATTTTTGGAAGGAATGAAGAAAGATATTCAAAATTTTGTAAGAGAAGGTCGGGTTTGCATAATAAATAAAAGAGAGATAGTAAAATCTCTAGGGTTACTTCAACCATTCCACATACATATTCAAAGACTAGAAGATATATCAATAGACTTTATTACAGGGTTACTGAAATATAAAGGTAAGTATGACATTTTTGTGGTCATTTATATAGACAAATTTTGTAGATTTTTTTTGTAGAGCTCAAAGTACATAAACTAGCAATTGCACCAAGAGGCGCAAAGGAACGCTGGGGCGGTAGATATGTAAGGGAAGTAATTTAATGAAAAAAAAAAAGTTTGTGACGATATGGAATATTGGATTTTAAATTGTCAAACATTTTTTTTTTGTGTTGTCAAGGTATGCACACGGTTAGTAAGCTGCTTAAAACCCTGAAAAATGATAACTCTGAAACCCATGAGTCATCGCCTGAAACCAAGAAATTATCAAAAACCTAAAACACATACCATGTACAAGAGCTCGATTCGCTATAGCAATTGAACACCATATGTCCAGGCCCAAAGACAACTACAACACACCTGGGTTTAAACATCGAACAAATCCGACGGTCCGGCGTACGTCGCTCTTCCACCTTTGATTGGATGACTGCAAGCGAATATCGCAAAATTTCTTGGTCCGAGCTTTAAGGGCTCCAAAGGACGCGAAATTCGTTGTTTTACTAAACCACCCTAGGCTTACATGTCAAGCACAGGGGTGTATTGCATTTGTTTGACAAAAAACCGCGCACTGTCGTATGATTTTGTGCGAAAACCACCTTTCACCTCCAAAAACCGCCATCACTCTTTACACAAGGTCCCACTTGGTACCTCAAGGTTCCACCTATGGTTTATTGCACAGTTCGATCTCAGCGTTCGTAATAACACTTCCAACACTAATTCAATACACCAACGCGATCAATACATTCTGGGTTTGTGCGTCTTCCACAACAAAACCTCATCTCTCTCATCGGTACCTCACTCAAATTAAAGTTGCAATTTCTGCAGTGCTTGGGCTACCACTGGCGATAATTCCCGGTTAACACATCGAAGGTAGGGAGTTCCTTTTACCACTGTAAGCTGACATCCATAGATCAACTGATCGGATTCAACGAGGAAGCAAAATTCGCTCCTTAGGAGCTTTTATGCAGAGTTAACACAAATAGGGGATTTCTGTTGCATTTCGTGAATCCCATAGCGATTCTCTTCGACCTTCCTTGAGATTCTATCCAGAAAGAAATTAAAGCAATTCTCCGCAGCATGTACAACCCGACACTTCACGAAGGGGAATCCTCCTTCAGTTTCTGAAGGTTAATTACACCCTTAACTCAATTGAGTCGAATCACAGTGTTGAGTCCGGCGCGTTACTTAACTTCCAAGGGTATGTGGCGGCACCTCCTCTACAGTGGATGCTGCCAAATAAGTTTGCATGAATTTCTTTAAGTTTAGAGGTGCTACCACATGTCGTATTCTCCCAAATCAACTCTGCAATTGCCTCGTCGCCTTTCCTCTGCGTTCCTAGGGCAAAACCTGCAAAACACACCGTTAATACCTTGAAAAAATGTTTCCCGTTTCAAAAGTCTGTCCCCGCAGGCCGTCTCTTCTGATGTGCAGGCGAAGCCGACAGTTTTGGTGGCCGAGAAGTTGGGGGAAGGCGGGCTGGAGCTGCTTCGAAGTAGCCCAATGTGGACTGCTCCTACAGTTTATCGCAGGAGGAAGTCTGCCCAAATATCTCGCTTTGCGACGCTGTCACGGGAGGCTCAAGGTTGTCGGCAGAGCGGGTGTGGGTATAGACAATGTGGATATGCAGGCAGCCACTGAGTTTGGGTGCCTGGTCATCAATGCTGCCACTGAAAATACCGTTGCGGCTGCTAAACACGGGA
Organism: Pinus albicaulis; assembly: GCA_034641835.2. Classification (NCBI taxonomy): domain Eukaryota; kingdom Viridiplantae; phylum Streptophyta; class Pinopsida; order Pinales; family Pinaceae; genus Pinus; species Pinus albicaulis. The sequence continues at coordinate 908,306,317 of CM076583.1, read as the reverse complement.
TCGCCTTGATCGCATCCATGGCGCAAAACATCCCCCAGGCTGATGGATCCCCCGGGCATGATATCCACATCCTGGAAGTTTTTCGTTTTGCTTAATGAACAGAGAGCGCAGGAGGATGGCAGGGGGCCTTGAGCACGCAGCCGAAGTCATCAGCTCAACCGGATCACTAATATCGCCCTCAACGTCTCTTCCGCGAATCGATCACTGTTAACGAGCGCGCACAAAACCGGTGCTCAGACCCCATACACGTGGCAAAATCTAATTGGTTCCATGCGCGATAGGAAAACTGTTTCTCATTGGCTGGGGTGAACAGTGTTTGCTCACCCCAAGCCCGCAAAGAAAACGCCTCCGGCGTAAAAATGTGAGAGGTCATGATGACTTTATAAATCTTTATAAAGTGACATTACATAGTGACAATAAAAGTGATGAAAAACATTAGAAAATAAAATAAAAATTAAAAGGAAAAGGGAATAAATTCAAATTGGAGAAAATGAGAGAAATTGGAAAAATGGAATTAACAGAGCAGAAATTGATGTCTCTCTCATTCTGCATTTTTTTCTATTTTTTTTCTCCGGATATTGGATTGGGCAGCTCAGTGCTTATTTCTTCCTGGAAGAATTTTTTCTACTGAAGATTGGATTGCATAGCTTAATGCTTATTTCTTGCTTATTTCTTCATGGGAGGAAAACCCTTGGATGGAAAACTGGTTTAGGACAATCATCCACCCTAGCTAGTTGAGAAGAGATTCTGCAGATCCTTTATCAGTTTTCAATTTGACGAGATCGGTATCATCAAGAGGTTCATTGGGAATGGTTTTTCTCGCCACGGAAAACCTTCTTAGGTTACACAAATCAAGATCGCAATCTGGGGTCATTGCACATGTTGATAGTGAATTAATCGGCCTGGAGAGCTTTCTTATTCCTCTACGAGTTACCACCAGCTGAGAGGAGCGAGTAATGTCAAGTCACTAAGTTTATGTGCCTAACATACAGTTAGTTGCATTTGCATGCACAGTAAGCTAAAGAGACTACTAAAAGAACCAGAGAGAATTTAAGATAAATAGTTACATAGGAAACACAAGCCTGTCTAAGAACACAGTGTATTAAAAAATAGCCACTAATTTATCAGAATAGAATCAAACTATTGTACTTAATTAGATAGGGATTTTATCATTTGCCTGTCTGTAGTCTGCACAGTTAAATTTAACATTAAAGTTAACATACAAGTCTGGCCAGATCAACCAGTCTCTACTCATTACATAAGAACATCTTATCAATGAAGCTTTTTTGCAGATGTCATTCTACAAACAACAGCCAGTTGACAAAAATAACATAGCTCTGTGTAGGGTTCTGACTCTTGACCACCAATATTGCAGCCAGTTATCTCTATTAACAACAAGCCAAGTGGCAGAAGTGGCATAAGTGGCAGAAAGAGTAGAGAGGGGATTTCTGCAATAAACCTCTGTGTGTGAACAATTGTTTCCAGTTAAATGATTTCCAAGCTTAGTTGCCATTGAATTATCTCGAATTGCTAATTGTGAAGAATTGTTTAACTGTGAGGCGATTGGGTACTGATAATTCCATTCTTCTGTCTTTGAATTCCCGTAAATTGTTGGATAACCCTGTGAACTCACCCCACCCGAAGGCGAGGTCTGTGTAGAGAACCAAGGTCGTGAACACTGTTCAAATATAAAAATCCCACTTAATAAAGAGACAAAATTGTTGTGCTTTCGGAACCTGACTCGAGGATTGGACATGAGTTAACAAACAAAAGGATAGCGGAACCAGACTTGCACCCGTGGTCAAGCCCTGTACCAAAACCACGAGCGGAATCACAAAAGCGGGTTGCCCATATTGCACCAGTTTTGCGGAGTAGGCGGTATTTCCTATTCGCGAGCGATTCCATAGGGAATGCGACACGTGGCGAAGTGACCCCCAGAAAACCACCGTTTAACCCGCGCCATCGCACGTTAAAGCCCGATGTTGGAAGCCAAGCGAAATTGCCAAGAGTCGTTGATTTGGACAAGGGCCATTGGATGGTGGTCGTACGTTGAACTTGCCCGGAGGTTAACTAAGGTGTGCGGAGGATAGCCAGGTACGATACGAGTGTTTGATTGGTTATTGATATATATAGGTGGGGCTGAAGTATAATGAAATTGTTTAATTAAACGATTGGCGGATAATTAGCATAAGTCTGGAGCGTGATTGTTGTAAGGCTGGGTGGTGAAATATAGAGCCGAAATTTCATTACAAGTTATTTATTTAAAAATAAACGTGGAGTATAAATACGAAGTGTTGAAAGTTAAACATTGGTTATAAGGCTTGGAGATAATATAAAGTCGGGAATATAAATTAAAGTCCAACCATTGTGGATAGTATTTATTTATCAAATTCTACGAATTTGATAAATAAACCAGAAGAAAGAAGAAGTCAATTAAGACTCAGGCTGGAGGAAAAGAACGGGGTAAACCAAGGGAAAATGCTGACAGAGCGATTGTAGACACACCAACTCTCCTTAGGGGTCCAATTTCAGTTTTGTTGCGTCACACGATGATCTCTCTTCTTTGGCATTTACTTGTATTGAAGATCACTATTCCAGGAATAAGGAGTTATTTTCTCCAAAAATAACCCTAGCCAAACATTAACAATGCATCAAGGATATCTTTCTATGCTTCACCAACCAGAAATTAAACAAACAGAAATTTACCCGACAGTTTTGTAAATTCAAAAGGAGGACACGTGGAGCATTAATATTGGATAGCATGAAATTGAAGGGAATCTGAAAACCTGAAAACCGGACCCGAATTTTTTATAGGGCACATTGGATTGAGAATTCGAGTTAAAATTAGGCAGACGTCAACATCCCATTTTGGAACGCGAATTTGGTTTGAAATTCAATCTATTCAGACTTTTGAAGTCTGACGGAAAGGGTTCTTTAATGTTTTGATAGTTTAATATATACATATGTTTTAAACATATGTTATATATATATAACATATATACATATGTTTTAAACATATGTTATATATATATCATATGCGAAATGAAAGGTGGGCCATAGAATTTAGTTTTAATTTTATTTTTTTTAAAAGAGGGTTTATTATAATATGTTTTATATGTTACGGCATATAAAAATAAAAAGGACAAAAAATCTTGGTAGTTTTTTTTTTATAGACAGTACGTAAATTTTTTATTACACAGCAGTGTGTAAAAAGTGAAAGACTGAGTGTAACTTTTTAAGTGTGTATGCACAGCAGTGCGAAAGTGAAAAACACAGCAGAGTGTTTTAGAGACAGAGTATGTTTGTTTTGAACAGACGGTGAGTTGGTTTTATGCACTGCGTTTTGTAGCAGTCATAATTTTGTAATCCCTCTCAGTGAGGAAGAAGTGTAATAGTTTTTTTTTGGGTTATTGAAGGGAATAGAAGTTTGTTTTCAAAGTATTGAAACTCTGTCTCCTGTCAAAGAAATTTTTATTTTCTCTGTGTTAGAGGAAGGGAGATTTATTCTCCATTCATTGTTCTAGAATTTTTCAATATTCCAACATGTGCAAGAACAACAAATGTTGTGGTTCCATCCCCAGCTAAATCATTTGTCTTTGTCGTAGCTTGCCTTACCAACTTGGCCCCAATATTTTCAACTGGGTCCTCTAATTCAACTAATAAAAAGGCCCAAACCATAGCATTGAGATACATTTCATTACACTGTCAATAACAATAAAATTTGACTCAACCATAACCCTTTCCTTTTATTGTTGTGAAAATATTTATGCATTACTCTAATGTGGCTAGTCCATAGGCCAAGTACACCATTGGGTAACAAATATGTTTCCTTTCACCTTTGAGTTTTCAAATTATGCCTACCAAATCTAAGACATTTAAGAGGGGGAACTAATACAACGTTAAAAAGAAAACCCGAGCACACATCTACAAATTACCTCCTTAGCTACTGTCACACCATCATTAACTATTTTCAGAGAACCATGCTTGCTCTCCAAGACAACATTTTTCCCTTCACCCCAAGGGTGACTCCAACAAGATCAGCAAGTTTGTTCACACTGCCTGCAAGACAAATTAAAAATGCTTTTAGTAAGTGTGCAATTGAATGCCAGACCATATGCCAAAACAAACGTCCATGAAAAATTAAAATAACACATTAAAATCGAATATAAGTGGACAAGGAAAGATCCACCGCAGTGAAGTTTCATGTGCAGGTGACCTTCCTTTAAACATAATTTTTTCTCTGACCTGCAATTTTTTTGTCATTGAGCCATCCTTGTTGAAGTACAACTCTTTTTCCATAGCTCTTGTATTAATTACCTTCTCTATGTCGCGTAATCTCAGAGTCCCTCTTCTTCTTGAGCGATTAAAGGAAATGGGTGAAAAAACTGAAAGAGAAGACAATTGTCTGCCATAATTATCAAACATTGCACCCAACTTCTTCCCCTTTCCATTGTTACCCAATGAGGTAGATGTGGAAATTGTTGTCATACTGCCCAAAGCAGAGGCCATCTTCTCTTATGTTGAATATAGAATTACAAGATCTTCATATTAGTATGAACTTTAAAAAACATGACTCCCATTGCTAAAAACCACTTTTAAGTTGTAATAGGAAAACTAAACAATTATCGCAACTTTTGGCAACTTCTGGAGAATTAAGAGAGAAACAACCAAAGAGAAATACAACCACAATTCTCATTTTAATGAGACCAGATTATATATTTGCATTAAGATAATAGAAATAAATCACGACTATATTAAGGCCAGCAGAAAACAATCTTTAACCAGTGTCTCTCGCGGCCTTCAGGTTGCCATGCTAGAGGTTGCATATTTTTAATTTAAATTCTTGACCTCTCATGCCCATCTATGAATGCATCCAATGGGATATCTACATCAAATGCTCCTTTATATCCCCAAAAACAAATTTCCTACTACAAGAGCACCAGTATTGATGGATCACCCCACACCATCCCCCCCACTAGAAACGGTGAAAAAGGAAACCCGAGAAAACTTCTGAAATATCTCAAGATGACTATATGGGTGGTTCTTATGAATCAACCAACCATTCATAACATGCTCATCAATCCAAACCATGAGCATTATGTGACAATATTCAAGCAGGCACTGAATCGGATTTCTGAAGCTATGTTAGAGAAACCCTAAACTCTCACTGAAAATAGGTGAAATGTGGCACCACTCAGAGATTGACATGTGCCAATTGGTACAAGTGGTAGAAAATTGGCATGCTCAAACAACGAGGTGATGCGAGAATGACATGAGGGAGAAAATATCAGAAAAGCCCCAAATCTGGAGAACTAAAGCTCATCACCAACCTGAGATTGACAACTTTACATGATGTAACCTATGAAATTGTAAATGGAGAAATCATAGTAACAATAAAGTAACCTATGTAACAATAAAGTTGGATTCATCCTGGGAGTGGTAATGGGAGAAATCATAGTGAACAACAGGAAACATGCATAGTTGCTTACAATCAAATAGATGAAAAAACACATACAAAAAGCCTAGATAATAATCATGAACAAGCTTAATATTGAATTATGAACTGTAAAGGAACTTACAAAATGTGACATTACGAACTTGGTCAAGCGCACAAGCAAAAATATCCTGGACATGACCCTGGTTGACAAGTTGTATTTCTCATGATGCAAGAGGATTTGTACATGCACTGCCAAGTCAATCAAAATCCATCATTATCTATACAATAAATACAAGTAATTGATGTAGTATTTTTTACTCTAAGATGCATTCTTATGATAATGTTAGAACATATGTTGAAAATGTTAAAACATACCTAAATAAGCTCCTCTTTGTTTCAAGAAAAATTTATTGGAGTCGCATGAACTTGGAATAGGCCTCCCATGATCTGAAAGAGTAGCAACTAAGTCAACAATGACTTTTTTGTTGCTACGCTGGATCGAGGGAGGTTTGCTCCAAGATTAAATCGCTCCGATAAATTATTCTCTACTAAACAAGGCCAACCACGTGAAGTTGGAAGCTCTTATGGCCCCTCCCCCCCGCCCCTCTCACATCACTCTCAATTCCCCAATACCCAATCTATATTTCATTTTTTACTTTCATGAGCATAAAAAAAAATATTCAATAACTAATAAAAAAACAATTCAACAAAAAGTACGCAAGGAAACATTGCAATTAATACTTGACATAAAAATAGTATGATAAATGAGTTTTTTATATAACGCAAAAAACGTTCCAAGTATGGTAACGTTTGTCTTATAATAATACAATATTTTACATTATCAAATTTTCTTTTTCTTCTTCCTATTTCTAAAGCTCCTAATTATATCATCAATATCATCGTGCTTTGCTCCTGTTTCGTGCCTTTCGACCTGCACTGCTGACCTAGTTGCGTATTCACGATGTCTGGGCTCATCCAGTGACGGGGCATCGCCTACAAAAACAGATAATATTAAATTTTAATTGTCAGTTTTTAAATATCATTGAAATAGTTCGGTAATATTAATAAAAAAAATTGCAATGAGATTATTTACCTGGTGCACCAGTTGTCGCCGTTGGGACTGTTGCCAGATGAAAAACACATACAAAAAACCTAGATAATAATCATGAACAAGCTTAATATTGAATTATGAACTGTAAGGAACTTACAAAATGTGACATTATGAACCTGGTCAAGCGCACAAGCAAAAATATCCTGGACATGACCCTGGTTGACAAGTTGTATTGCTCATGATGCAAGAGGATTTGTACTTGCACTGCCAAGTCAATCAAAATCCATCATTATCTATACAATAAATACAAGTAATTGATGTAGTATTTTTTACTCTAAGATGCATTATTATGATAATGTTAGAACATATGTTGAAAATGTCAAAACATACTTGAATAAGCTCCTCTTCGTTTCAAGAACAATTTATTGGAGTTGCATGAACTTGGAACAAGCCTCCCACGATCTGAAAGAGTAGCAACTAAGTCAACAGTGACTTTTTTGTTGCTACGCTGGATCGAGGGAGGTTTGCTCCAAGATTAAATCGCTCCAATAAATTATTCTCTACTAAACAGGGCCAACCACGTGAAGGTGTAAGCTCTTATGGCCCCTCCCCCCCCCTCACATCACTCTCAATTCCCCAATACCCAATCTATATTTCATTTTTTACTTTCATGAGCATAAAAAAAAATATTCAATAACTAATAAAAAAAAAATTCAACAAAAAGTACGCAAGGAAACATTGCAATTAATGCTTGACATAAAAATAGTATGATAAATGATTTTTTTATATAATGCAAAAAATGTTCCAAGTATGGTAACGTTTGTCTTATAATAATACAATATTTTACATTATCAAATTTTCTTTTTCTTCTTCCTATTTCTAAAGCTCCTAATTACATCATCAATATCATCGTGCTCTGCTCATGTTTCGTGCCTTTCGACCCGCACTGCTGACCTAGTTGCGTAGTCACGATGTCTGGTCTCATCCAGTGACGGGGCATCGCCTACAAAAACAGATAATATTAAATTTTAATTGTCAGTTTTTAAATATCATTGAACTAGTTCGGTAATATTAATAAAAAAAATTGCAATGAGATTATTTACCTGGTGCACTAGTTGTCGTCGTTGGGACTGTTGCCCTGTCTTCCTCTCTGGTGGTAAGATCCTCAAGGGAAACATTCTCTGTCATTTAAACAAAAAACGTTATAAGGACAACCATCAAGGTATAATTATAAAAAATTTTAAGTGGAAATTAATTACCGTCACGGCCCTCACTGATAGTAGCATTGTCAGCCTGGTCCCCACTACAATGATCAGGTTGCATGTGAGGATCATCTACATCTGGCTCTAAAACTGGGTTATTTACCTCGTCGGTAGTGCTGCTCCACTGATTTAAACAAATTTGTTAGACATTAAATTTATGGATGAAAACAAACATATTGAAAGGTTAATTTTTTACCTTATCAGGCATTCTAGATCTTGGGACCTTCCCCAAGCTTCTGCGACGTTCAACTACGGCTTGATAGCCGAAATGGAAAGCGATATTTTTATCTTCCTCTGTAGTTTATGTTCCGAATTCATCACCCTACATTACATATGATTGTGTATTATTAATCATATTTGATAGGATTACAAAAACGTTGGAAGGCGATACAATTAATTATAAGATGTTTAGCTACTTAATTACAATTCTTGCGGCTAATTTCAAGTAGCCGCCCTGGCCTAGCTTGTGATGGCCCTTTTTTTCAATCCTATCTTTGGTTTCCTTTGAGGTGTCAGGAAACCTAGCATCAAAATATTGAAGTCATATATGACGTAGCACACTTTTATTTTAGACATAGAGAAAATTAAAGCTATTGAATTAAAGTTGTAATTTACCTTGCGGGTCCAGTTGGCATTTTTCCTTCTTTCTTTGCCCTTTTCTCTTTTCCGTCATGGACGAGTGCTCTCCACTCACTCTCTGGAACTGTGAGAGGACATTCATATCTAGGGTTAAATAGCAATTGTGTCCTATAGGTGTCCTTGGTATATTTCAAATATTTGTCGGCTACCCGAGCCACCGCTGTTCTGTCAAATGTGTCGACCCCAAAAAGGGCTTCTAGATAATCTAGAAGTTCTTTTTTCAGGTTGGAATTCTGGGAATTCCACCTTGTGCGCATGGTTGGGCCAAAAATTACCAACGCATGGCTCTCCAAAAACCTGTAGAACTCATTGTTTCCTACACAGAAAAAAAGATATTATCATTAATTAAAAAATAAAAATCATGATAAATATGTTTTAGATAGAGTACATGAAATAGTTAAAATATTAAAATTTACCTGGGAGTTGTACGTGCTTTATAGGGACACCTTCATCGTTCACCAACAATGTGCCATTAATGGTCCATGTGGAGCTGACACGTGTAGCTCCAGGAAACGCAATAATGTAGTTGGCCATATCAGCCTCATCACTGCCAACACGTTCAGTGGTTGGCTGGGTGTCTGTTTGGGCAGGGTGTGTTTCTTGGTTGGCACCTAAAGGAGTAGAAGGTGTACGAGAGGGTTGCTGGGAAATCTCTTGCCCTTGTGTCCCACTACCACCAACACCGGGTTCAACAAGTGCCAGAAAATGCTACATACAAAAGAACTTTTTGTTAGTTTAGTCAATGTAAAAATTAAAAATCAAACTATCACAATTCATCTCATGCAGAACAAAAAAAATATCCTTTTGACTTTTTATTATTACTTGATATGTTTCTAGCTGGGTCATAAGTTGTTTTATCCTCTCTTCTGTTTCAGGTGTTTGAGGCGCGTCTATCAAAGTATTAAATTCCAACCTTGCATCTCGTGCCTTTTTTCGCAACAAGAGCGCTGGAGATAGGGATGAAGAAAGTTCGTCCTCATAGAGGGAATCATCAAGCGTACCATGGCTAGGTGTCTGCATAGTTGAACAAAACTAATATTATTTCAATTATGTAAATAACTAAAATACCTGAAGATAGAGCAATGCTGGCACTTTACATGTTATTCCACTG